>JADRCH010000117.1:2918838-3055132 GCA_019843965.1 Rhynchomys soricoides
CTGTATCTACCATTAACACCCCTGGTTTATGAGTATGTTAGTCTTCACCTTATCCCATTGAAGTATAAGGTACTGATATTTTTCTAAATTGCAGTCTGGATAGGTAATGTAGACAATGAATTGCAGTTTTAACTTACAAACAATTAGCATTCAAATCATGCTAGTTAGTAAGCAGCTATTAGCACCAAGCTTGCCTTTTTCAATGAGACTGAACATTCATGTTCCTTGTCAACTAGGGGTACTAAAAGAATGTTTCAAGCCTGAAGAAATTACAAACCTATCTTCATGTATGTGCTTGATAGTGGCAGAATTGCATTTCTCTTACTGCAGTTAACTCCGTTTCTGAATCTCCATGCTCAGAAAACCCCATTTGTTTGTATCAAACACCATTCTTTTTAAGTGACCACTGAAGATTGGTTTCTAGACTTGACCATGACTGATAATGACTAATTGATAGAATTGTGCTACAATTGAGCTATGATTTTCATTAGGAATGAAGTGTAGTATTCATCTGTAGGGTCTTATCATTAATTAGGACTGTTATTGCTTACTATTATTGTCTTGCCTCATTTAGTACAAATGCATATATCATGAAATTTAATGTTGTGTATGGAATACAAAAGTTTACTATTCCTGGTAATAAGTGGTTTGGTATCTCTCTATAACCATTACTACCATACATCACAAAAACCTAACATTGTGCTAAAATAAAATGATTATACCTCTAAGACATCTGCTTCCCCTTTATCGTCAACTCACTATGGCTCTACTGCCTTTTGATTATATGTTTGTTCCAGAATATTATATAAACATAAAATAAATTTCTTTGTTTATAGCTTAGAAAAAGTACTTCTAAGATTAAAGTATTATTGTACATACATTAGAATATCCTTAATTTTTATAATTTTATTATTTTCATTGACATTTTCAAAAACAAATTGTTTCTGTTGATCCTCATCTTCTCTTCTCTCCATCATACCATTACTCAATTTATACCAGAAATAAGACCTAGTTGTCTTAATTCTGCTCTCATACCTCATAAGTTCTTTGTCATTCCATTTTTTTTTTACTTTTTTTTTCTTTTAAAGCCGCATCATTTTTTACATTCATATATTGCTCTTTACTTCCTGTTTTTCACTGATATGAATGGGCATTTGGGTACTTTATCCTTTATGGATATTGTAAATAGAAATACTATGAACATGGAACCCTAGATTTTATGTTATAATTATTTGAATATATGATTTGTCTTTGTGATTCTTTGATGAAGTATGATATTTATAAGAAGAATGCCCATCCATTAGGGACCTTTATGGCCTTTGTGAAGGGACCTTTGTTGATATTTCTACATAGAAATGAGTCAGATACTGGTTCTGCACTTTTCTTTTGTCTACCAATAACAAAGGACCAAAAACTGTCTATCTTCAACCACAACAAATATGCATCTCTATTTGTTCTAGAAGCTGAGATGTCCGGAATCATAGAACAGAAATATCCACTCTCAAGGAAGGATAAGTTTCCTCAGGTTTTAATTTTGTTGCTGTGTCTTCATGTGTTAGAAAGGAAAAAAGAAGAAGAAGAAAGAAAGAAAAGAAAAGAAAACTCTCCATGTGGAGTATTTTTTATATGAGAACTATTCTCATTCATAATGGACAATCTACAAGAAATCCTAACTATAAATATCAGAATATCACAATATAGGAGTGTAGGCTTTGACATATGAATATAAAATGGGGAACATGAATGTCTAGTACATGATATGCCTAAACAAGGAGGTACTGAAAGATGTAGCAGAGCAAGTCTGTTATTTAATTGACTCAGATTGTGCTCAAAACAATTTCAATTCTCACAAGCAATGCATAAGAGTTCCAAACTCCTCACATTCTTGAAAGCATTTGCAGATTTCTGATCTTTTACATAAGAGTTATTCTAATATACATGGTAGTATCTGTCTGTAGTTTTGTTAGTAGCAATATTATTAATGCACAAATACCTTGAAAAGTACAATTGTCCTACATTACTCTGCACAATGATGTTTCATGGTGGCAATGGAAAGAGTTGATAGAGAGAGGTGAGTTAATTGATGGTATTCTCTCTCAAATTTTGTTACCAACAGCAGTATTATGCTCTGTAGCAAGAAATGAGCCCTCCTTTCCTTTGTTTCATTTGGATTACCTTTGTGTAACTGGAAAAACAGGACTTAGAAAAAATCAGTCAAAAGACAGTATAGTTAAAAGACAGTATAAGAAAATAGCAGAAAAATATGTGATTGGGTTAGTTCACTTAGGATGATATTTTCTAGTTCCATAAATTTGCCTAAGAGTTTTGTAAGTTTATGCTTTTTAACAGCTGAGTAGTACTCCATTGTGTAAATGAACAATATTTTCTGTATCCATTCTTCTGTTGAAGGACATCTGGGTTGTTTCCAGCTTCTGGCTATTATATATAAGGCGCTATGAAGATAGTGGAGAATGTGTCCTTGTTATATGTTGGAGAATCTTAGGATATATGCCCAGGAGTAGTATAGCTGGGTCATCAGTTAATACCATCCTGAGTGAGGTAACCCAACCACAAAAGAACACACATGGTATGCACTCAATGATATTATTGAATATTAGCCCAAAAGCTTGGAATACCCAAGATAAAATTCACAGACTACATGAAGCTCAAGAAGAAGGAAGACTAAAGTGTAGGTGCTTCTGTCCATCATAGAGGTGGGAACAAAATACTCACAGGGGCAAATACAGAGACAAAATGTGGAGCAGAGACTGAAGGAAAGGCCATTCAGAGAATTTCCCACCTGGTGATCTATCCTATATACAGTCACCAAACACAGACACTATTGTGGATGCCAAGAAGTGCATGCTGACCGGAGCATGATATAGCTGTCTTCTGAGAGGCTCTGCCAGAGCCTGACAAATACAGAGGCGGATTCTCGCAGCCAACCATTGGACTGAGCAATGGGTCTTCAATGGAGGAGTTAGAGAAAGGACTGAAGGAGCTGAAAGGGTTTGCAACCTCATAGGAAGAACAACAATATCAACCAACCAGATACCCCAGAGCTCCCCGGAACTAAACCACCAACCAAGGAGTACACACAGAGGGACCAATGGCTCCAGCTGCATGTGTAGCAGAGGATGGCCTTATTGGGCATCAATGGGAGGAGAGGCCCTTGGTCCTCTGGAGGCTTGATGCAGAAGTGTAGAGGAATGTGTGGGCGTGGAGGTGGGAGTGGATGGGTGGGCGTGGGAGAACCTTCATAGATGCAGGGGGAGGGAGGATGGGACAGGGGATTTGGAGGGGAACATGGAAAGGGGAAAACATTTGAAATGTAAATAAAGAAAATATCCGATAAAGAAATGAAAAAAAAAAAAAAGAAAAGAAAAATATGTGACAAAAAGTATTTACTTGCAGTCTGATTTACTAAGATGTTTTAAACATTAGTTGGCTAAGCTTAGTTTTATCTGATAAGTTATTAAGTATCCACAAATGCACAAGTTTCTTTGGGGCTGCTAGACCACAAACTAAGTTTCCCATGTGCTTTGGCTAATATCTTCTTCTCAGCCCTAGAGACGACTCACTAACAGATACTATGATACTATGAGGTAGATAAATTCAATCTACTAGGTATGTCTAGAATAAATCATTACACGGCACACAGGATATGCCCTGTGCTGCACTCATTATCTGGAGTCTAGAATTAAAACCATTCTCAGTATATCACAGTACCAAAACCCACCCTGAATCTGTATGGCAAGTACTACACTACTAGATCTAGATCTTTAAAACAGGATTACTAAAGTAAATACATATTTTCCAAAACCTTTAGAAACTTTTTTATAAAGGAGGTTGTATTTAGGAAAATATCTTGAAACTCATTCTGGGTGCTGTCTTCCTGAACATAGAAATTTAGAGGAAACCAGGAAACATTATATAGTGATATGGAATTATGGAATGAAAGGTAAAACTAGAGAAGAAAGGAAACCAGAGAGAATATGGGAACAAGGGAGAATCCGGAAACACATGCTGCAGATAATCACTGACACTTGGGAGAAAGAGCCTATAGAATTTAAAAACTGAACTTAATTGTTAAAATGTGGTGTGTGTTATAGAAGAGCAGTTCTCTGTTCTCTTCCAAATTGTCAATACTGAAGTCTGCATATCCATCTGTACTCAAGCATACCTTGAGGATTTCATTGTGCCTCTTTTCTTTTTTGATATCAAAGAAGATAAATTTTGAATTGTACTTTTAAGTGATCTTATGTAGAAGAGAGGTATCAAAGCACAGTTTGAGAATATACCCTTAATTTGTTTCAATAGTAAAGGACACTTATAATAAAAAAAAAAATATCAGAGGAAAGAATTCTCTGAAGTCATAACAAAAAATATTTAACAAGTTTTTAGGATTTTTAAAAATTATGATGTGGGTACCAGAAACAATAATACTTCGTTTTCAAAGGCCAAGTTGACAAATCAAACATTTCTATTTTCTATGCTGTATTAGTGAAAAAATAATATGGGCTTCCATTACTCTTATTCAGAATAACATACATTTAGTCTGCTTATTTCTGAACATGCTATTTTTGCTTCTTAGATATTCAGGGTTCTTTGTTTGTTTTTAAGTTATATTGATAATAAAATTAGTTCCATGGAGTGTTCTAAATTTCATTTCACAATGGAGACCACACCAAAAAGTGAGATCTGACTTTAATATAACATATATGTCACTAACTCTTTTTCTTATATTCACCATAGGGATTAAGTTATAAAATCCTGCTACTTCTGGTCCTCTCAGGGATATATACATAGGATATTTTCAGTACAAAGCACATTCTACCTTAGCAGTAGTTCTTAATCTTCCCAATGTTTTGACCTTTTAATACTGTTTCTTATATTGTGGTGAACCCCAACTATAAAATCCTTTTCATTGCCACTTCATAACTGTAATTTTTCTAGCTATGAATTGTAATGCAAATATAATTGCTTTCTTAGGTGACCTTTGTGAAAGGGTCTTTTGACCCCCAAAGAGGTAATGATCCACATGGTGAAAAGCTCTGACCTCTAGACTTTTGTTTGTAATTATAATTGCTTTCCTAGTGTTAACTGAGAAGTTCTAGGGAATGGACAGAATCTGATTGCTACATACCATCAGGGCTCAGTGTCTGTTTATTGTAACCATAGCACAAAATAATATGATGGGTGGGTGATAGATGGGTGAAAAAACATAAGGATGATGAAAGGGGCATACCTTGGAAAAATGAAGAGATATAATCTATGTTCATGTATGTTTACTTTCTGGAAAATTCTAGGCAGGTACAGACTGATTGAGACACTGCTAAGCCTTCCATGGCTCATCTGAGCTTCATCTCCCATTACCTTTGATACTCTGCTTATTCATTAACTCAGACAGTGATGGAAATAAGAATTTTAATACATTTTAGCAATTTGAATTTCTCATAGGTCCAGTAGTTTGTCTTCCATTAGTGGTTCTAGGCCACATATTTTGTATATTGGTTGATTATATGACATTGCAGAAAGTATCTAATGGCTGCCTTATAGAACTGAAAGACAAAGGAGACCCTCTCCCTGGGTACTGTCACTTGGGGAAAATAGTACTGGTGGTGTCATGTTACCTTTTCTATTGAGAGAAATTGACTGAGAGCCTCTTTTGTCATATGGACAAACAATCCTAAAGTTCTAGTGGCACAAAATTCAAATCATTCCTAAAGTCAATGCTACATGTCATCCATTAGCATACACAATAAAACATGAATTACCTACAATTAATTTATTGGAAATCTCAGCTGGAAATGTAAATTTAAAACTGATATAGGAAGGATGTTGGTTTCATTTCCTTTAACCATTCTTTCAAGTTATTTAAAAAAAATTTTTCCTGGATATAGAATATCTCTTTTCATTTTGGAAAGATTATTTCCTATAGCTTTGTGAATGTAGTTTTACCTTTCCCACAGCAGGTGCAAATAAGATTAATTTTCAAAATCCAATGTCTACTCTATAGGTGTGAAAGATTTCTTGGTCTTTTGCTAACTAGATACACTGAAAGCTAGAATCATTTTTGTGCCCCTCTCTTCATTCTTAGTTGAGATGATATGCAGTGACTTTATTTACAAGGTAGTTACAGCACTGGGTGCAGAATAATTGGGATTTGGTGAATTAATTTGATACCTAGCTCCAAGTATATCTGAAGGTGGGAACAGTTACTAAAACTCTCAGCAATGAGAACCAGTATCATCTTTTATATAACTGGCATGAATAGATCCTCTTCTATATATGTGTCTATGTTTTCCCTCTTGTCTCCATTTGACTTAGCTTTTTGACTTGTCATCATTGGTGACTATTCATTTCATAAAATTCTAAGTCTCATCATGAGCATTGGAAACATGTAAACTATGAACTTTGTTTATATTTACCACCTTTTTCTAGCATTTCTTTTTCTTCCTCCATGGATCCCTTTCGTCTTGTCAAATAGTCCCAGGTCTGCTTTCTTGACTTGAAAACATATTTCATTTTAGCATATGGAAGAAAGTGCATTGTATTTATTTCTCTTTTGTAATCTGGCTTATTTCTTTTAATACATAATCTGTGTATATGAAACATTTCTATAGATGATTGACAAAAAATGACATAGTGTCTAGTCTCATGTTTCTTCATTACTGAGTGAAAGTTCTCTGTTATACCCTGACATCCCAAATTCCCTTTACCCACTTATTTGTTGATTCTTTATATAAGCATCTAGGCTGCTGCTATAATATATCCACAGTGAATTGGGCTGCAACAAGCATGGATATTCTGGTACTTTTTGTTGTGTACTGACTTAGATACATCCTGTGTATTACATATGAATTTAAAATTTTCTTCACACTTCTTTCAATGTTTGCTAGTTGTTTTTTTCTACAAGCTTCTCAACCCTTTGTGAAATAAGTCCTAGCAAGTTGAAGTAGGTTAGGAATGTAATATCCTCTAGTTCTTTTTGCAGTCAAAGTTTCCTGGTTCACATTCATGTGACAACAGAGAAAAATCTTCTGAAATGATGAATATAAATAAATAAATCCTCCTGTGAAGTTTCTCGCAGGTGTATGTCACAATATATTGGGATATTCACAATGATGAAGTTGGATTTTGCTATAGTTTTTATCAGATTTTGGGGGACCTCCATATTGATATCACTGAGGGTTAAAGTAATTTACATCTCCACCAGCAAGCTGCTTTAATTCCCTGTGATTCCTTACCAGCATTTGTTTTAGCTTTTCTTCTTATTGACTTACTTAAATGGAGCTCTAGGGAAATTGTGGATAGAAGCACAGCTATAAGAACAATAAACTTCTTCCTTAGTGAACATGTTTATCTGGGCTTTCTTATTTTGAAATTGATTATTTAGAATGATGGTGGGTGGGACTGAGCCCATTCATTTATCATCCATGATGCTAATTTATGCTCATTTGTATAATAATGTCAAAATTCACCAATAGCAGAGTCCTTTCCTGGTTGAAATGTACAGGTGGTCAAACATTGTTTCTACTGTATTCACATGGCAAAAGCAAGTTATATGGTAGAGCTTACTCAGTTTCAGTGAAAGAATGAGGTGAAAGGGTGAATGTAGATATTACTTTCTTATGAGAATAGCTATATTAAACATTTTTATTCTTGTTTTAAAAACACATTTTGTTTGACTTACAAAGAAATAGCTTTCATTATCACCATAGCTGTTTCTTTTCATTTCATTTCTTTTCTTTTCTTTTCTTATTTAGTTTACATCCAGCTCACTGTCCTCCTCCTGGTCACCCCTCCCACAATCTTTTCCTAGGCTCCCTCCTTACCCATCTCCTATGAGCAGGTGGAGCCCCTGTTATATATTCCTCCACCCTGGCACATCAAGCCTCTTCAAAGCTAAGGACATCTTCTCCCACTGAGGGCAGACAGGGTAGCCCAATGAGAACACATCCTACATATAGGCTTTAGGATAGCCCCCTGCTCCAGTTGCTGAGGACCCATGTGAAGACCAAGCTGCACATCTGCTACATATGTGCAGGAAGCCCTAGGTTCGGCTGGTGTATGTTCGTTGATTGGTGGTTCAGTCTCTGAGAGCCGATAGGGTTCAGATTAATTGCCTCTGTTGCTCTTACTGTGGAGTTCCTAACCCATTCAGGGCTTACAATCCTTCCCCCTATTCTTTCATTAGAGTATCCAAGCTCCATTCACTACGTGGCTGTGGGTGTCTGCATCTTTCTGCATCAGCTAGGTGGAGCCTCGCAGAGGACAGCCATGCTAGATTCCTGTCTGCAAGCATACAGAGTATCATTAATAGTATCTTGTATTGATGCTTGCCCATGGGATGTGTCTCAATTTTGGCCAGTTATTGGTTGCCCAATCCTTTGTTTCTGTTCCATTGCCTGTCCATACATTTCTTGTAGACAGGATAAATTTTGGGTCAAAAGTTTTGTGGATGGGTTGGTGTCCCTATTGCTCCATTGGGGTTCCTGCCTGGCTATAGGAGGTGGCCAGATCAGATTCCATATCTATAATACTATGAGTCACAGGTAAGGATACCTCCGTTGATTCTTGGCTTCCTTATCTTAGGCCACTGTATGATCCTGGACATGTTTCCTACCTCCTCACCCCCATGAGTTGCAGATTTCCACTTATTCTCATGGCCACACAGTCATTCCTCCTCGTATCCCTCCCCACACCTGATCCTGAAATCCCCTTTTCTGTCCCTATCTCCTCTCCTACACAGTTTCCTCCCTCCATTTGCTTCCTATGACTATTTTATTCCCCTTTCTAAGTAAGATTCAAATATCCATACTTATGCCTTCCCTCTTGTTTAGCTTCTTTTGGTCTGTGCAGTGTAGCAAGGGTATCCTATATTTTATGGCTAATATCCACTTATAAGTAAGGACATACCATTCATGTTCTTTTGGGACTCAGGATAATATTCTCAAGTTCCATCTATTTGCAGGAAAAATTTATGATGTCTTTCTTTTTAATATCTGAAATACTATTCCACTGTGTAGATGTACCACATTTTCTATATCCATTCTTCAGTTGAGGCAAATCTAAGTTGTTTCCAGTTTCTGCCTGTTATGAAGAAACCTGGTATAAAAATAGTTAAGTGAATGTGTTTTGGGAATGGTGGAACATATTTTGGGTATATGCCAAGGAGTGGTACAGCTGAGTCTTGAGGAAAAACTATTCCCAATTTTCAGAGAAACTGAAAAATTGATGTCCAAAGTGATTGTACATGTTTGTACTCCCACCAGCAATTGAGGAGTGTTCCCTTGCTCCACATCCTTGCTAGCATGTGCAATCTCCAGAGATCTTAGTCATTCTGATATATGTAAGATGGACACTTATAGTTGTTTTGATTTGCATTTCCCTGATGTCTAAGAACTTTGAACATTTTTAAGTGCTTCTTTGCCATTAGAGATTCCTCTATTAAAAATGCTTTGTATCCCACTTTTAAAATTGGATTATTTGTTTTTGGGGTCTAACTTCTTGAGTTGTTTATAAATTTTGGATATTAGCCCTCTGTCAGATGTAGGGTTGGTGAATATCCTTTCCCAATTGGTAGGATGCCGATCGGTCCTATTGATGGTGTCCATTGCCTTACAGAATCTTTGCAGTATCATGAGGTCCCATTTATCAATTGTTGTTCTTAGAGTCTGAACTATTGCTTCTCTGTTCAGGAAATGATCACCTGTACCAATGTGTTCAAGGGTTTTTCCCACTTTCTCTTCATTGAGATTTAGTGTGTTCAGTATTATGTTGAGGTCCTTGACCCACATGGACTCGAGTTTTATGCAGGGTGATAAATATAGATCTATTTGTATTCTTATACATGTAGACATCCATTCAGATCAGTACCATTTATTGAAAATACTTGTATAAAATTGTTTTTTTTGTTTGATTTGTGTTTTGTTTTTTGTTTTTGTTTTGTGTTTTTTTTTACCATAAATCAAGTGTGCACAAGTGTGTGAGTATATTTCTGGGTCTTTGAATCCATTGATCAAAGTGTCTATTGTTGTACTAATACCGTGTAGTTTTTATCACTATTACCCTCTAGTACAGCTTGAGATCAGGAATGGTGATTCCTCCAGAAGCTATTTTATTGTTCAGGATTTTGTGTGCTATCCTGGGATGTTGTTTTGGGTTTGTGTGTTTGTTTGTTTATTTGTTTTGTTTTGCTTTTCTTTTTTCCATATGATGTTGAGAACTGCTCATTCAATGTCTATAAAAATTGTGTTGAAATTTGGATAAGGATTGCTTTGAATCTATAGACTGATTTTGCTAAGATGGTCATTTTCACAATGTCAATCCTACCTATCCATGAGCATGGGAGAAATTTCCATCTTCTGATATGTTTTTCAGTTTCTTTTTTCAGAATTTGAAGTTCATGTCACACAGATTTTTCACTTGTTTGACTAGAGTTACACCAAGATGTTTTATACTATTCATGACTATTGTAATGGGTATTCTTTCCCTAATTTGTTTCTCAGCCAGTTTATCATTTGTACAAGGGAGAGGTAGTAATTTGTTTGAGTTAAATTTGTATCCAGTTTTGCTGAGGGTGTTTATCAGCTGTGTGAGTTCTCTGATAGAATGTTTTGGGTTATGTATGTATACTATCATATCCACAGATATAAGTACTTTGGCTTGTTACTTTTCAATTTGTATACACTTGATCTCCTTTATTTGTCTTATTGTTCTGGCTAGAACTTCAAGTGCTATATTGGATAGTGAGAGAGTCTTGTCTTGTACCTGATATTAGTAGAATTGTTTTAAGTTTCTCTCCATTGAGTTTGATGTTGGCTATCGGCTTGCTGTATATTGCTTTGATTATATTTAGGTATGTGCTTTGTATCCCTGGTTTCTTTAATACATTTAATATGAAGGGGTGTCAGATTTAACTAAAGGCTTTTTTCAGCATTTAGTGAGATGATCATGTGATTTTCTTCAAATTCTTTACATGGTAGATTATGTTGATGGATTTTTGTATATTGAGCCATTCTTGCATAATTATTTCATCATGGTGTATGTTGTTTTTGATGTGTTTCTGTATTTTGTTTGCAAAAGTTTTATTGGATATTTTTGTATCAATGTTCATAAGAGAAATTGGTATGAAGTTATATTTATTGTGTCTTTGTGTAATTCAGGTCTCATGGTGACTGTAGCTTCATAGAATGAGTTTGACAGTGTTCCTTCTGTTCTTATTTTGATAATAGTTTGAGGAATATTGGGATTAGCTCTTCCTTGAAAATCTGGAGAATTCTGTACTAAAACTATCTGGCCCTGGGCTTTTATTGGTTGGAAGATTTTAATGACTGCTTCTATTTCTTTAGGGATTATAGAGCTCTTTATGTAGTTTACCTGATTTTGATTTAATTTTGGTAAGTGGCATCTGTGTAGAAAATTGTTCATTTCTTTAGGTTTTCCAATTTTGAGAAGTACAGACTTTTGAAGATAACACCTAATGATTCTTTGAATTTCCTCAATGTCTGTTGTTATATCTTTCTTTACATTTCTGTAAGGCTTATTTGGATTCTGTCTCTTAGATTTTTAGTTAGTCTTGCTAAAGGTTTGTCTATT
The DNA here is from genome assembly GCA_019843965.1 of Rhynchomys soricoides. Classification (NCBI taxonomy): domain Eukaryota; kingdom Metazoa; phylum Chordata; class Mammalia; order Rodentia; family Muridae; genus Rhynchomys; species Rhynchomys soricoides. The sequence goes on from JADRCH010000117.1 coordinate 2,930,443, forward strand.
TTGTTTATTTTTCTCTAAGAACCAGCTTTTGGTTTTATTGAATCTTTGTATTGTTCCTTTTTTCTAACTAGTTGCTTTCAGCCCTGATTTTGATTATTTCCTGTTTTCTACTTCTCTTTGGTGTGCTTACTTTTCTTTTTAACTTGAGCTCTCAGGTGTACTTTTAAATTGATGATATGAGAACATTCCAATTTCATTATGGAGGCACTTAGTGCTATGAACATTTCTCTTGGCACTGTTTTCATATGTCCCATAAATTTGGGTATGTTGTTGCTTCATTTGCATCTAATTGTAGAAAGTCTTTCATTTCTTTATTTCTTCCCTGACACAGATGTAGGGATGAGATGAGTAGAGAGATGTTCAATTTCTATTAGTATGTATACTGGTGTTTCTTTTGTGTTCAAGTGCAACTTTATTCTAGGTGGTCTGACAAGATACAAGGCCTTATTTCAATTTTCTTGTTTTGGCTGATGCTTGCTTTGTGACCAATAATATGGCCAGTTTTGGAGAAGAATCCATGAGGTGCTGTGAAGAAGGTATATTCTTTTGTGTTTGGGTGAAATATTCTATAGGGGTCTGTTGTGTCTGTTTGATTTATAATGTCTGTTAGTTCCATTATTTCTGTGCTAAATTTTTGTTTGGATGACTTGTCAAGTGGTAATAAAGGTGTGTTGAAGTCTCTCATTATTAATGTGTGGGTTTCAATGTCAAATTTAAACTTTAGCAACTTTTCTTTTATAAGTGTGGGTGGCCTAGCGTTGGGGCAAAGATGTCCAGAACTGAGATATTTTCCTTTGATGAGTATGAAGTGACCATTTCTGTCTCTTTTCATTATTTTATTTTATTTATTTTTTATTTTATATTTTATTTACATTTCAAATGTTTCCCCCTTTCTAGATCTCCACTTTGGAATCTCCCTATTCCCTCCACAGTTCCCCTGTCACTATGGGGATATTCTCCAACGCACGCACCCACCCACCCACTCTCATCCTCCCTCCTTGTCATTCTCCTATACTAGGGGACCTAACACCATCAGGCCAAAGGGCCTCTCCTCCCCCTGATGATAACAAGACCTTCCTGTGCCACATTTGTGACCAGCAGAATGGGTCCCTCCATGTGTATTCTTTAGTTGGTGGATCAGTCTCCAGGAGTATCGGGGGTTAAGGCAGTTGCCACTGTTGCTACCTACCTGGGGATGCACACTCCCTCAGCTCCTTCAGTCCTTTCTCCAAGTCCTCCATCTGTGACCTCACACTCAGCCCTACTGTTGCTGTGAAGTGACTCTTGGGTATTTCAAACTTTTAGGCTAATAACCACTTAACAGTGAGTACGTACCATGTTCATTCTTTTGTGACTGTGTTACCTCACTCAGGATGATATTTTCAAGATCCATCCATTTGTCTACGAATTTCATAAAGTCATTGTTTTTAATAGCTGAGTAGTATTCCATTGTATAAATGTACCACATTTTCTGTATCCATTCCTCTGTGGAGGGAAATCTGGGTTGTTTCCAGCTTCTGGCTATTATAAATATGGCTGCTATGACCATAATGGAATATGTGTCTTTATTATATGTTGGAGCATCATCAGGGTATATGCCCAGGAGTGGAAAAACTGGGTCCTCAGGAAGTATTATGTTCATTTTACTGAGGGTCCACCAAACTGATTTACAGAGAGGTTGTATCAACTTGCATTCCCACCAGCAATGGAGGAGTGTTCTTCTTTCTCCACATCCCTGCCAACATCTGCTGTCACCTGAGTTTTTGACCTTAGCCATTCTGACTGGTGTGAGGTGAAATCTCAGGATTGTTTTGATTTGCATTTCCATGATGACTAAGGATATTGAACATTTCTTTAGGTGCTTCTTGGCCATTCATGTTTCCTCAGTTGAGAATTCTCTGTTTAGCTCTCTTCCCCATTTTTTTTTGATAGGGTTATTTGGATCTCTGGAGTCTAGCTTCTTCAGTTCTTTGTATACATTGGATATTAGCCCTCTATCAGATGTAGGATTGGTAAAGATCTTTTCCCAATCTGTAGGTTGCCATTTTGTTCTATTTATAGTGTCCTTTGCCTTACAGAAGTTTTGTAATTTTATGAGGTCCCAGTTGTCAATTCTTGATCTTAGAGCACAAGCCATTGGTGTTCTGTTCAAGAACATTTCCCCTGTGCCGAAGTGTTCGAGATTTTCCCCCACTTTCTCTTCTATTATATTCAGTGTATCTGGTTTTATGTGAAGGTCCTTGATGCACTTGGACTTGAGCTTTGTACAGGGAGATAGGAATGGATCAATTCACAATCTTCTACATGTAGACCGACAGTTGAACCAGCACCATTTGTTGAAGATGCTGTCTTTTTTCCACTGTATGGTTTTAGCTCCTTCGTCGAAGATCAAGTGGCCATAAGTGTAGGGGTTCATTTCTGGGTCTTCGATTCTATTCCATTGATCTACCTGCCTGTCACTGTACCAATACCATGCAGTTTTTATCACTACTGCCATATAGTACAACTTGAAGTCAGGGAGGCTATTTCCCCCAGAAGACCTTTTATGTTGAGGATAGTTTTTGCTGGTTTTTTTGTTGTTGTTGTTATTCCAAATGAATTTGAGAATTGCTCTTTCTAGGTCTATGAAGAATTGAGTAGGGATTTTGATGGAGACAGCTTTGAATCTGTAGACTGCTTTTGGCAGGATGGCCATTTTAACTATGTTAATCCTGCCAATCCATGAGCATGGGAGATCTTTCCATCTTCTGAGGTCTTCTTCAATTTCTTTCTTCAGAGACTTGAAGTTCTTGTCATACATATCTTTCACCTTTTTGGTTAGAGTCACACCAAGATATTTTATATTGTTTGTGACAATTGTGAAGGGTGTTATTTCCCTATTTTCTTTCTCAGCCTGTTTATCCTTCGAGTATAGGAAGGCTACTGATTTGCTTGAGTTAATTTTGTATCCAGCCACATTGCTGAAGTTGTTTATCAGCTGTAGCAGATCTCTGGTGGAGTTTTTCAGGTCACTTAAGTATACTATCATATCATCTGCAAATAGTGATATTTTGATTTCTTCCTGTCCAATTTGTATCCCTTTGACCTCCTTTTGTTGTCTGATTGCTCTAGCTAGAACTTCAAGTACTATATTGAATAGGTAGGGAGAGAGAGGCCAGCCTTGTCTAGTCCTTGATTTTAGTGGGATTGCTTCAAGTTTCTCTCCATTTAGTTTGATGTTGGCCACTGGTTTGCTGTATATTGCTTTTACTATGTTAAGGTATGCTCCTTGAATTCCTGATCTTTCCAAGACTTTAATCATGAAGGGATGTTGAACTTTGTCAAATGTTTTTTCAGCATCTAATGAAATGACCATGTGTTTTTTTTCTTTGAGTTTGTTTATGTAGTGGAATACATTGATGGATTTCCGGGTATTGAACCATCCCTGCATCCCTGGCATGAAGCCTACTTGATCATGGTGAATAATCGTTGTGATGTGTTCTTGGATTAGGTTTGCAAGAATTTTATTGAGTATTTTTGCATTGCTATTCATAAGGGAAATTGGTCTGAAGTTTTCTTTTATTGTTGGGTCTTTGTGGGGCTTTGGTATCAGTGTAACTGTGGCCTCATAGAATGAATTGGGTAGTATTCCTTCCATTTCTATTTCGTGGAATAGACTGAAGAGTATTGGTTTTAGATCTTCTTTGAAGGTCTAATAGAATTCTGCATTGAACCCATCTTGTCCTAGGCTTTTCTTGGTTGGGAGAATGTTAATGACTGCTTCTATTCCTTTAGGTGTTGTGGGACTCTTTAGATGGTTTATCTGATCCTGATTTAACTTTGGTAATTGGTATCTGTGTTGTAGAAACTTGTCCATTTCCTCCAGATTTTCCAATTTTGTTGCATATAGGTTTTTATAGTAGGATCTGATGATTTTTTTAATTTCCTCAAAGTCTGTTGTTATATCTTAGGTTTCATTTCTAATTTTGTTAATTTGGATACTGTCTCTGTGCCCTCTGGTTAGTCTTGCTAAGGGTTTATCTATCTTGTTGATTTTCTCAACGAACCAGCTCTTGATTTTGTTGATTCTTTGTATAGTTCTTTTAGTTTCCACTTGGTTGATTTCAGCCCTTAATTTGATTATTTCCTGCCTTCTACTCCTCTTGGGTGAATTAGCTTCTTTTTGTTCTAGAACTTTCAGATGTGCTGTTAAGCTGTTAGTGTATGCTCTCTCCAGTTTCTTTCTGGAGGCATTCAGAGCTATAAGTTTTCCTCTTAACACTGCTCTCATTGTGTCCCATAGGTTTGGGTAACTTGTACTTTCATTTTCATTAAATTCTAAGAAGTCTTTAATTTCCTTTTTTATTTCTTCCTTGACCAAGTTATCATTGAGCAGAGCATTGTTCAGCTTCTATGTGTATGTGAGCTTTCTGTTGTCATTGTTGCCAATGAAGACTAATCTTAATCCATAGTGATCTGATAGGAGGCATGGGATTATTTCAATCTTCTTATATCTGTTGAGGTTTGTTTTGTGACCAATTATCTGATCAATTTTGCAGAAGGTACCATGAGGTGCTGAGAAGAAGGTATTTTCTTTTGATCCAGGATGAAATGTTCTATAGATACTTGTTAAACCCATTTGGTTCATAGTATCTGTTAGTTTCACTGTGTCTCTGTTTAGTTTATGTTCCCAAGATCTGTCCATTGTTGATAGTGGGGTGTTGAAGTCTCCTGCTATTATTGTGTGATGTGCAATGTGCACTTTGAGCTTTAGTAGAGATTCATTTATGAAAGTGGGAGCTCTTGCATTCGGAGAATAGATGTTCAGAATTGAAAGTTCTTCTTGGTAGATTTTTCCTTTGATGAGTATGAAGAGTTCTTCCTCATCCTTTTTGATGTCTTTTGGTTGAGAGTCGATTTTATCCAATATTAGAATGGCTACTCCAGCCTGTTTCTTGGGGCTGTTTGCCTGGAAAATTGTTTTCCAGCCCTTTACTCTGAGGTTTGTCTTTAACAAGGAGATGCGTTTCCTGGATGCAGCAAAATGCTGGGTCTTGTTTATGGATCTAGTCTGTCAGTTTATATCCTTTTATTGGGGAGTTGAGACCATTGATGTTAAGAGATATTAAGGAATAGTGATTTTTATTTCCTGTTATTTTTGATGTTGTTTATATTATTTGTGTGGCTATCTTCTTTTGAGTTTGTTGAAAGATTACGTTCTTACTTTTTCTTGAGTGTAGTTTCCCTCTTTGAGTTGGCGTTTTCCATGTATTATTCTTTGTAGGGCTGGGTTTATGAAAACATACTGTGCAAATTTGGATTTGTCTTAGAATATTTTGTTTTCACCATCTATGGTAATTGAGAGTTTTGCTGGGTATAGTAGCCTGGGTTGGCATTTGTGTTCTTTTAGAGTCTGTATGAGATCTGCCCAGGATCTTCTAGCTTTCATATTCTCTGGTGAGAAGTCTGGTGTAATTCTCATAGGTCTGCCTTTATATGTTACTTGCCCTTTTTCCCTTACTGCTTTTAATATTGTTTCATTGTTTTGTGTATTTGGTGTTTTGACTATAATGTGACAGGAGGAATTTCTTTTCTGGTCCAGTCTATTTGGCGTTCTGTAGGCTTCTTGTATATTTATGTTCATCTCTTTCTTTAGGTTAAGGAAGTTTTCTTCTATAATTTTGTTGAAGATATTTACTGGTCCTTTAAGTTGGGAGTCTTCACTCCCTACTATACCTAATATCCTCAGGTTCTGTCTTCTCATTGCATCCTGGATTATCTTGGATGCTTTGGGTTAGGAGCTTTTTGGATTTTGTGTTTTCTTTGACTGTTGTGTCCATGTTTTCTATGGTATCTTCCGCACCTGAGATTCTCTCTTCCATCTCTTGTATTCTGTTGGTAATGCTTGCATCTATGTCTCTGGATTTCTTTCTTATGTTTTCTAACTCCAGGGTTGTCTCCTTTAGTGATTTCTTTATTGTTTCTATTTCTGTTTTTAATTCCTGAATGGTTTGGTTCATTTTTTTTTTAATTGTGTTTTCCTGTAATTCTTCAAGGGATTTTTGTGTGTCCTCTTTAAGGGCTTCCATTTGTTTACATGTGTTCTCTTGTATTTCTTTAAGGGAGTTATTTATTTTCTTCTTAAAATCTTCTATCATCCTCTTGATAAGTGATTTTAAGTCTGAGTCTTCCTTTTCTAGTGTGTTGGGGTATCCAGGGCTGGCTGTGGTGGGAGAGCTGGGTTCTGATGAAGACAAGTAGTCTTGGTTTCTGTTCCTTGTGTTCTTGCCCTTGCCTTTCACCGTCTGGTTATCTCTGGTGTTAGCTGGTCTTTCTCTCTCTGACTGTGGCTTGTCTTTCCTTCAAGCCCAGATGTCAATATTCCTGGGAAACCAGTTCTCTCTCCCAGCTGTTGTTCAGACACTGCCTCTGGAGCACTCCTGCTGGCTCCTCAGCACAGGTGGGTGGGTAGCTTTCTCCCTGTGCTGTTTGTCTATGGAGGCCTTGTGGCCCAGGCAGGGGACTCCCACCACAGGTGGAAGCAGGCAGGCTCTTACTTCCAGGCTTTTTCTCAGTCCCTGCGTCTGGAGCCCTCCATTCGCTGGCTCCTCAGCAGAAGTAGGCAGGTTGCTTTCTCCTTCTTAGCTCCCATGATCCTGGTGCTCCTCTGCTGCTTAAAGGATGTGGGTCCCGGGGTGGAGGAGACTGCACCAAGTATGGAAGACATCACTCCCCCTTCACGCCTAACAATTTCCTTTTCATTATTTTATTAAATATAAGAACTCCAGTTGGTTTTTCAGTCTGTTTGTTTGGAAAACTTTTTGCCCAGTCCTTTACTCTGTGGTAATGTCTACCTTTTTGGTGAAGTGTGTTTCTTGTATGCAGCACAATGATGGATCTTTCCCCATCCATTCTGTTAGCCTGCATATTTTTATTAGGGAATTGAGTCCATCGATGTTGAGAATATTAATGGCCAGTTATAAATATTTCCTATTATTTTGATGTTGTTGTTGTTGGTGGTGTTGTTGTTGGTGGTGGTGGTGGTGATGATGGTAGTGGTGGTGTTGGGGTGTGTGTGTATATGTGTGCATGTGCATATGTGTGCACATGCAGGCACGCGTGAGCACATGCTTCCCTTGTTTTTGGTGATGTGGAATTACTTATTTCCTGTGTTTTCTTGGCATCTATGGTTTTTAAGAGATGTCAATATCTGTTCAGGTCCTTCTAGCTTTTAGAGTCTCTGTTGAGAAGTCAGAAATAATTCTGATAGCTCTACCTCTGTATTTTATGTAACTTATTTTTCCCTTGCCACCTTTAATATTCTGTAGATTTTCTGCTCTGTAGATTTTGTATTCTGATTATTATATGGCAGGAGGATTATCTTATCTGATCCAGTCTAATTGGTGTTCCATAAGCTTTTTGTATATGTATAGACATCTGTTTCTTTAGGTTGGGAAAGTTTTCTGTGATATTGTTGAAACTATTTTCTGGGTCTTGGAGGTGGCACTCTTCATCTTCTTCTTTTATTTTATTTTATTTTTTTTTAAATTTTTCCTACTTTATTTACATTTCAAATGTTTACCCCTTTCCAGATCACCCCTTTGGAACCTTCCCATTTCCTCCCCACTCCCCCTGCCATTTTGGGGGTATTCTCCCACCCACCCACCCACCCACTCTCATCTTCCTTCCTTGGCATTCTCCTATACTGGGGGATCAAACACTCTCAGGCACAAGGGCCTCTCCTCCTCCTGATGGATAACAGGACCCTCCTCTGCCTCATATGCGGCCAGCACCATGGGTCCCTCCAGGTGTATTCTTTGGCTGGTGGATCAGTTTGCAGGAGTACCGGGGGTCAGGCAAGTTGACACTTTTGCTGCCTCCCTGAGGAAGCAAATTCCCTCAGCTTCTTTAGTCCCTTCTCCAAGTCCTCAATCTGGGACTTCACACTCTGCTCTACTGTTGCTGAGAAGTGACTCTTGGGCATTTAGAACTTTTGGGCTATAACCACTTAACAGTGAGTATATACCATGTTCATTCTTTTATGACTGCGTTACCTCACTCTGGTTGATATTTTCAAGATCCATCCATTTGTCCGCGAATTTCATGAAGTCATTGTTTTTAATAACTGAGTAGTATTCCATTGTGTAAATGTACCAAATATTCTGTATCCATTCCTCTGTGGAGGGAAATCTGGGTTGTTTCCAGCTTCTGGCTGTTATAAATATGGCTGCTATGAACATAGTGAAACATGTGTCTTTATTACATGTTGGAGCATCTTCTGGGTATATGCCCAGGAGTGGAATAGCTGGGTCCGCAGGTAGTATTATGTTCATTTTTCTGAGGGTCCACCAAACTGATTTACAGAGAGGTTGTATCAACATGCATTCCCACCAGCAATGGAGGAGTGTTCTTCTTTCTCCACATCCTCGCCAACATCTGCTGTCACCTGAGATTTTGATCTTAGCCATTCTGACTGGTGGAAGGTGAAATCTCAGGGTTCTTTTGATTTGCATTTCCCTGATGACTAAGGATGTTGAACATTTCTTTAGGTGCTTCTTGGCCATTCGAGTTTCCTCAGTTGAGAATTCTCTGTTTAGCTCTCTTCCCCATTTTTTGATAGGGTTATTTGGATCTCTGGAGTCTAGCTTCTTGAGTTCTTTGTATACATGGATATTAGCCTTCTTTTGGGTGGAGGATTGGTAAAGATCTTTTCCCAATCTTTAAGTTGCAGTTTTGTCCTATTTACAGTGTCCTTTGCCTTACAGAAGTTTTGTAATTTTATGAGGTGCCATCTGTCGATTCCTGATCTTAGAGTACATGCCATTGGTGTTCTTTGCAGGAACTTTTCCCCTGTGCCCATGTGTTCGAGAGTTTTCCCCTTTTCTCTTCTATTAGATTCAGTGTATCTGGTTTTATGTGGAGGTCCTTGATCCACTTGGACTTGAGCTTTGTACAGGGGGATAGGAATGGATCAATTCACAATCTTCTACATGTAAACCACCAGTTGAACCAGCACTATTTGTTGAAGATGCTGTCTTTTTTCTACTGTATGGTTTTAGCTCCTTTGTCAAAGATCAAGTGGCCCTAAGTCTGTGGGTTCCTTTCTGGGTCTTCAATTCTATTCCATTGATCTACCTGCCTGTCACTGTACCAATACCATGTAAAAAAAGAAAACCCAGGACCAGATGTGTTCAGTGCAGAATTCTATCAGACCTTCAAAGAAGACCTAATAGCAATACTCTTCAATCTATTCCACAAAATAGAAACAGAAGGAGCACGACCCAATTCATTCTATGAGGCCACAGTTACATTGATACCAAAGCCCCACAAAGACCCAACAATGAAAGAAATCTTCAGACCACTTTCCCTTATGAATATCAATGCAAAAATGCTCAATACAATTCTTGCAATCTGAATCCAAGAACACATCACAATGATCATTCACCATGATCAAGTAGGCCTCATCCCAGAAATGCAGGAATGGTTCAATACCCGGACAGCCATCAATGTAATCCATTACATAAACAAACTCAAAGAAAAAAAAAAAACACATGGTCATTTCATTAGATGTTGAAAAAGCATTTGACAAAGTTCAATATCCCTTCATGATAAAAGTCTTGGAAAGACCAGAAATTCAAGCCTAAACATAGTAAAAGCAATATACAGCAAACCAGTGGCCAACATCAAACTAAATGGAGAGAAACTTGAAGCAATCCCAGTAAAATCAGGGACTAGGCAAGGCTTCTTCTTCTTCTATTCCTATTATTCTTAGGTTAGGTCTCATGGTATCCTTAATTTTTGAGAGGATTTGTGTCAGAAAGTTTTGAGGTTTATCATTATCTTTTACTGATGCATCAATTTCCTCTATTGTATCTTGTATGCCTTAATTCTCTCTTCCATCTCTTGTATTCTGTTGTTGATGCTTGTGCCTGTGTTCCTGTTCTCCTCCCATGGTTTTCCAACTCCAGGAGTCCCTCAATGTGTGTGTGTGTGTGTGTGTGTGTGTGTGTGTGTGTGTGTGTGTATTGCTTCTATTTCCACTTCCAGGTCTTGCACAGTTTTATTTATTTCCTTCCTCTTTTAAATGGTCTTTTTCTGTATGTCTTTAAGGGATTTATCTGTTTCCTCTTAAAGACCACTACCAGCTGTATTGTATTTTCCTATGTTTCTCTAAGGGATTTATTAATTTTCTTGTAAAGATTTTGAATATCTTTATAAGATTGAATTTAAGGTCATTTTACTATGATTCAGTTGTGGTAGGATATGGAGGGCTTGTCATAGTAGGGCAACTGTGCTTTGAAGTTGTCATATTGCCCTAGCTTTTATTAATTGTTTTCTTTTGGGGGCCTTAACTATCTGGATGGCTTTGTCCTTGGATGTTCCTGTTGTTGTAGGTATTGGGAGGGGGATTTTCCACCAATGGTAGGTATGGTGTGACAGTCCTCTGATGTCTATCCTTGACCTGCTGTTTCCAGATCTGCAGGTCTGAATGGTACAGATTTCACAAGGCTGTATGCTTCAGAAGCAGCAGGCAAGATGAAGGTTGGCAGAGATGGTGTGTCTAGGACCAGCCTGAGAAAGGGTGCCTGACAGCAGTTAAAAGAACCACTGGAAGTCAAATCATGCACCCAATCTGATAACTTGTGTTCTGCTTGATAGGGCTTTTCTCCTCTGCTTCTCTCTACTTTGTGCTTTCTCTCTGGAAATCTCTCTGTCTATATTTTTCTTACTTGCTATACTTAAAGATCTCTTTGTCCATGTATTGCTTGCTTGTGTGTGTCAGTTTTCCAAGTAGTTTACTCTCTTCAACCTACAAATTTCTCTGGATAGCTCATCTCATACAGATCACAGGTCCAGTCATTTATTATTACATATCTATCCAATTTATTCCAGATTTCCTTTTAATTATCTTATGAATCAGCATCTGGCAACCCCAATCATTTGATTCTTAGAAGTCAAAAAACATATTTTTTTTTTCTTAACATCTGAAAGGAATTCAGTGATCTGTCTGCCTTTGTTAGACAGAGAAGATAAACTATTTTGGTGGGACACATTCTGAAATTACCATTTCTACCTCACCTGAATCTAACCTTGCTCTGCCCTATGTTGATTTTTAACTTTGGAGTCTATCTGCCTTTGTAAGTACAAACAACAACAACACTACACCCTAAGTCTCTTTATCTTCTTTCTTGGTAATTTTCTATCTAGTTGACTCATAGCCCAGCTGCCATTATTTCCTTTGGATTCATGAGACCCCTCATATAATTCACATAGTACCCTTATTTTTTGCATAGCTGGGAAATAATATATTTTCAAACTCTTATATTTAGAGCTCTTTCCCATAGCCTTAAGGGCTGTCCTGAAAGTCCCAGTGTTTACCATTTTTAAGAGACCCTCATCTCCTGGACAGCTGTTTATAATTATCATGGAGTCATTAACTTTAACAGGGAGGATATTCCTTGGAAGGGAAGAGAACTCCACTGCTAGTTGGTCTTGAAAATATGTGTTATTACGGGAATAAGCCTTATGTCCACAACAGTAGTCAATGCTCATGCAGGCTGACACCATACCTGGTCCCTGTCCCAAGGGCAGAAAACATGTCACTCTGTCCCCACCAAGTCTATGCCAAGATAGGCAGTGCTGGGAGAAAGGAGGTCTGCCTAAGCTATCAAGGTGTTCAGGGCAGCATGGCACACCCAGAAGACTCAGCCAACAGGGAAGATGGATAGATAGGTGAAGAGAAGCTTACTTGTATTGTTCAGGATCTGCAGGACTGATTAAAGTAGGCAGAGAGGTGAGAGTGGGGTAGGGAGGGGCTTGGGGATCACCCAGAAATAGCAGGCTACTCAGGGCCTCTTGGCTTGCACCAGAGGAATCAGGAATCAGGGAAGATGGGTGGGGGAAGGGAAGATTACCTGTGTTGTTCAGAATCCACTGGTCTGATGAAAGTAGGTGGGTGGAGATCAGAGCAGGGGTGTTGGTGGGATAGTTAACTGTTTCTTACTGTTCTCCATTTGCAGGTATACCTACTCTACCTCCAAATTTTCCCCAAAATCCTTTTACACATGCTCCAGAATCCTTCTTTGCATTCTTTTAAACTCACAAGCACAGGCATACACACACACACACACACACACACACACACACACACACACAGAGAGAGAGAAAGAGAGAGAGAGAGAGAGAGAGAGAGAGAGAGAGAGAGAGAGATATGGAGACATGGGGGAAGAGGATTTGAAAGCATGAAAGCTTGGGTACAGGGGAAAGTGAACTACTAGTTATCATTACTAATCACCTCTTGCTGGGTCTCCCTTCTTGAGTTGTAATAGAGCCCATCTCAGCCCTGGCTAGAAACATACATTTTTTTCATACATTTCCTCATTTTATATCTGGATAAAAGCCTGTTTTGTTATTTTTCCTTTAAAAACTTAGTTGTTATTCTTGAAACACTTGGCAGATGAATGAATGGCTCTCTTATCTGTAAAACCTTGATAGTAATGTTGTTATTGTACAAATTACCTTCTATTCAAAACACCTCCCTTCCCTTTAAGGTGAAGAAAGGCCAAACATTTCTCATATGTACATTTTGAGTCCCTAATACTACTGTTTGAGGGTAGGTTCACTGATGTAGGTATAAACTAGATTTTGTACAGGCATTGTCTTTGTTCTTTAAAAAATGTCCAGCTAAGGTAGCCCAACCATGTTCATTGACAAATCACACTATGTTGGTGGTATACAACCACAAAAAGTAAAAACTTCATTGTTGAAAGTTAATCATATTGGAATTACCTCTCTGCATCTTCACCTAAATCTAATCAAATATCTATTTTATAGGCTTATGCACAGATACAATCATTCTTGTAACTCAATGACAATCTCAGAGGCAGCAAGTGCTAGCCAGGACATGAGAGTGCTTGCCAGAACGTGAGAGTTCTGATGTATTTTTATAGGTCACCAGAGTAATAAGAGGTTATAAATAAATAAATAAGTAAATGAATAACATCCATGTAAATGAACTGAAATGATATGGTACAAACAAATCAATTTGTGACTGTGTATAAGGAGAATTCAGCAGTCTATGCCAAAGAGTGAACAGAAAAAATTACTTTAATTCTAGATGGAAAATTTTTCAGATACATGAAATATGATACTCAGGCAATGATTTCTAGCAGTAAATTGTCTGTTATTTTATTCTTTGTGACATATATCTTTATATTTATATATGAACACATAATTTCAGAATCTTTATTCTTGTATGCTTTTATGTGTTGCCTCTACTTTTGCTTTTAACCAACCTTAAGGAAATATATGAGACTCCTGAACCATTGCGCATTTGTGCTGTAAAAAACAGAGGATGGAAATTAGGAAAGGTAATGATTTCAAGGGTAAAGTGGATAACTGAGGAACTCCTGGAAAAAAAGAAGCAAGTTTAGATATGGGCATTTTTAGTAATGACACTGTCTAGAACCATCGTTATTTTACAAAATGCTAGAAGTCAAGAAGATTCTATTTAGTCATTCACATTTCTTTCTCAGTTAAATATTATGTTACTGTGGTCTCTATTTTATAGCAGGTAACCAACACAAAACCTTGGGATTCCAAAGTGCTATAGTTGATAACTGTTGCCTACCACAGAGCTCTGCATTAGGGATATAGTCCTTGATAAGATGTTTTAAGAGATAAAGAGATTGCTACAAGTAGAAGTGTCTCCATAGTAATGAGATCATTGGAGGTACTTTCTTAGTAGGAAATTAAAGTATTTGTTATGGGTAATTAGTGGAGCTCCTTGAGAATAGATTGGTGAAAATAAAATTGAACCGGAACCCTCTTTTACCTCCAGTTTCCTGTTTCATTGTGTGATCCTCTGCACAATTTCTTCCTACGATATCATGAATAAACCTCAGCAGAATCTTAACTTGGAAAATTATTTAACCTTGAACTTTCAGTTCTACAAACTGTCAACTAATAATCTCTTCATATATATTCCTCTGCTTCAGATATTTACTTATAGCAGCATAAAATGGTACACAATACAAGTATTAATACTGACATGACTTTTATTACAGTAATTATAAATATAATAACTAAAATCATCACTTCAGTATTTATCAAATCATATCAGAGCTACTATTTCCCTTTCATGTTTATGAGTGGTTCATACTGAAATCAATGTATGCACTTTACAGATAAGGTGGTAAGTGATGAAGTTTATTGGTGTGGTCAGTGGCAGAGGGGTACTGGGTGGTAGAGCTACACCTGTGGAAATACTGATCTGATACTACAAACTGCTTCTATTCCTTCAGAAATTCTTTGATAAACCCATTTGAGCATTAGAAAATGAAGTAGGCTTTTATAAATTATACATTTTATACATTGAAGAGTGGATCTTCCATAATACCGACTGTCTTTTACACTTTCCTTCCTTCCATATTACTTTAGTAAAATGTACTTCAACTGCATTTTTATAAACACAAATTAATTTCTTGTATACCATGTCTTAACTCTCCCTTTAATTTGCTCTGTGCTGTTATGACAGTCTTTTTAAAATGTCTATTTGATCATTTCTAGCCACTGCTTAAAATATCCAGTAGCTTCAAATTAATTTTGTATAGCTTAATAGTTTATTTTCTTAGCAAGCATTTACAATCTTTGATTACTTTTTATTTCCAAATTAGCCATGATGTTTCTCACTTCCTTGATTTTATAAATGTGTTCTTTCTTTTGTCTATTGGGAAAAAAAAATCTAAGCTTAAATTTTACACTTGAAAATTCTATTCCTGTGCTCATTCATTAAAGCAACTATGTATTTGCCCTTTCATTTAATCCTCACAGCACTAAAATAATATTCGTTGTGCACCAATACTATACCAGTGACCACAGTCCTTATTAGGGTGATAGCAGTAAAGAAGAATGGCAGTTTCTGATATTGTAGGACAGCCGACCTTAATTGACAGTGGCCAATCACTTCAATCTCTTTACTCATGTAAATTTTTAGCATCATAAAATTAATGATTATATTTTACCATATATTAGATTTTTTTGGAAGTATGTTTCTCCAATTCCAGACCCTTTAGCAATTCAAAAGACAAAATCAAAGCCAATTGACCTCTTAAGGCTCTTCACTCTCAAGAACATGGAACTATATGCATTAAGAACTATATACATATCCATTAAAAGTTTTAACATGTGACAGGGGATCATGAAATTGATTTTATTTTCTTAAATCTTCAATAGGGACCTTGTTATCAAAGACCCAGGTATTACATTGCATGTGCTCAGGTCAAATCTTAGTTTGTATTATTGTACAATATAATATTAAGACAAGACAGCCTTCAATATTTCATCTATACAACAAGGAGCAATCATATATCATGTTAGTTATGTCAATATAACTTATGCAAAGTAACACATTTTCTACCATATCAACTGAAATAATATGCATAAAATAAACAGTATATAATATAATTAAAGTAATTAAGGCAATGACATATTGTTCCCAGACAGAGCCTAAAATAGCAACTTCTAAATACCAAGTATGTGGGTGCAGAAGAGCAAAATCCAAAATTTAGATTTTTCACAAAAAAACGGAATATTTTACTCCTCATTTATTCTGGTTTTGTATATCTACTTCTTAATGCTGGGAGTCCTCACACCCCTCCTCTGGTCCCATCCTCTTTTCTGTAACCCAGTTTTAAAAGGCTCATCTTAAATGCCATGAGACAGTCAGAGGAGTGATGGAAGTAGGTCTCATTAGCAGAGTGGTCCAATTATGTCCAGCTTTTCCCACACCTTAAAAGAGCCCATTTCATGGGCTATACAGAAATACAGGGGTTTTCAGGGTTACAACGAAGGTATTTGTGCTCAGGGTCATTGAAAGAGGCTTTAAATGGAAAATATCAAAAGAATGTAGGTCTGTGGCAGCTTTCCCTTCACAGTATCTTGCTAAATGATGACTTCATATAATTAAAATGAACAAAGTATGTGTCGACGTTACATCTTCGCAATCACAGCACTTTCTCTCTCCTTTTGTTTAACTGCTTTGTTCATCTGAAACTGGTGTTAAAAAAATAACAGAAATAGAAGTTGAATGTATTCCTGCAGGGCTGTATTTTTAGTAGCTCATCACTTTGTAGAAGTAGCTTAGAGGTTGCAGAGTCTAATTATGAACCTAAGAAGTTGGGATTGAGGAGAAAGGGGACATTGGAGTAGGAGAGGTTGAGAATAAAGCAGGGCAGGTTTGAGTGGGTGAACTGCTTTCTACAAAACTCCAACCTGAACTCCTCATCTGCTACCTGCTGAGTAGGAGAATAAAGAACATTGGAAAGCAGGGTGAGTCCTTGGCTTAAATGTCACCAGCAGAAGCTTTTGATGTGCAAAATTTCTAACTGGTTTTAACAAGAGTGAATCATTTTCTCTTATGTAACCACAAAATTAATAATCCTTGGTAAAATGTTTGTAGATTTAAGGGGACCATAGTACAGGTTCACAAGGCACAATAAGCAGTCTGACTAATAGAGTAGACAGATCCAAAGGAACCAAGAATGTGATGCAGATACAGTATAAGGAGTGAACTTTTTATGACATGATAATCAAGAAAAATTAAATGCAAATGCAATTGATTATTGCTACTAATTTATGCGTGCGCATATATATGTTTGTAACATTTTCATAGCTGCTAAGTTGTTGCCTATTTTCATTTTAAATATTTATGTCTCAAAGATGATAAAAGGAAAGTACCTGACAGGTGCAATGTGCCATTTGTCATATTAGATCATTGTGTAAAGGTAAACTGAGGCTGGTTTGTGATAAGCTGCATCACAGAGTTATTCTGAATTAAGAACTGGGACAGAAATAAAGTAGGTCAGGTAGAAGAGAGTTAAGGAAAAAAAAGTGAGTTAAGTGTATTGATCTAAGTCTAAGTGGACAAAAATAGGCACTGGGAATTGTGTGAGCGATGCAGGAAAATGGACCAAGTTGCAACTAGATATAAAGGTGAAGAGAACCTTGTATTGAATTGCTGAGCAGGACTTTGCTCAGAGCAGCTGCTACAATTTAATTAATTTAGTAAGTATGTGTGTTCCCTTAAATCCTAGATGACAAAGATGTTTTTCTTAAAGACAATACTATATATCCACCCCCTCTAGTTTACTTTAAAGTAAACAGATTGCCTCTTATTAAAAAATAATTTTAGTATTGCCAAATTGTTACTTCATTACAGCTTACTTCAAGAACATGAATGAATGAATGATAACCAAACTGCATGGACAATAAGACACAATATATTACTTTTATTCTTGCTTTCTACATGTATCACTTCATTATCATTATGTAATAAGTCACTCTAAAAAAAAATCAATAACCTTCAATGATCAATTTCCATGTAATATTGTTCATAAATATATAGATAATTTGAGTGACTGTGTAGACCTTTAACAGCCTGAGGAATTTGGTTGGTTTATTTATGTATATCTAGTAAGCCTATAGCTTGAAAACAGAGGGCAGTTCTAAGGATTCACTTAGGTATCTGAACATAAATGTCACTAGGTTGGCTGTGCCTTTCCTATTATTTAACCTGGGGAGAGACATTCAAATTGTACACATGACAATGACAAAGACTAACAGTAACAGCATGGTTTGTTTCTTGGTATTTAGGCTCAGATTTGCACATATCAATTCTTCTACTTCACTGATATGAACTCAGATTAAAAAGGAATTAAAAATAGTCCCAATCTTTTGATAGAAAATGCTGTCAAGTCACTTGGTATGTAAGTATGGAGGAAGAAGTGATTACTTTCACTTTGATAACCATCTACTACACCTGGATTGAACTTCTTGACTCTCAAATGCTGATAAACATCATTTTGTCAAAGCATTTGTAGGAGGCAGAAAAAGTTAGGCTGAGCTAAATTAAAGCATCAACCACATTATAAAATATGCAAATATGTATTCATGTGTACATTTTAGTAAGGTATATGTGATCAAGTCTCACTGAGACAGAATAGGCAAGATTATGTGCATAGCATTTATTGACTAATAGATTAAATTTGTTTTATTTACTCTGGAATCAACTGATTCATATTTATATTCTATAATCTGACTTTTCTTCTAAAACATTAGACACCTAAGAACTTGGCATATGGATTTGTCAGAGAGAACTATATAGACTAAAGTCAATATATTTTTCAGGATAGAGCTTAGACCAGAGTAAGTGTTACATATGTATTTTTTTATTGTTATTATCTTTAATGATGATGATCTCATTACAATGCAAGAATGAAATTCTTATGGAAAAATTCATTTTTATTGTAATTTTTGTCATATTAGTGATTTGCATATTTTTTATATAGCACAAAGCTTTTCCAGCTATCTGTAAGTTAAATCTTATCAATATCCAGGATCATCAAGGAACACAAACCAATAAGATCTGGGATCACTCTTCATTTTATGAGCATAAAAGATTTTAGACTCAGCAAAATTATCTGATTGTTGTCTCACCATGACATTTTCTCGTTCTATACTATAGGTGAACATTGGCAAGAATGAGGGTGTATTCATAGCATTTTAGAGACTTGAAATCAGAGTACCTCTGTTCCTGGAATATTTATTTGTCTTATCAGGTATGTCCTATGAGGTATGACTTAATTGCACCACAGAAAGAGCAAGCATGATGAGGGAGCTCCTCATCTTCCTTTAAAGACTTGTAACAGCACAAATAGAGAGGAGGAAGAGAGAACATCATCAAGGGGCTCAGCTGTAATGTCTGATTATTTGTCTTTAGGAAGTCTAAGATTCCAAGATGAATACATTTCTGAAAAAGTAAATAAACGCAACTATCCTATTTAAATAATCACAGTTCAGTTATTCTCAAAAACAGAATGATAAATTTTGTAATGTTAACTGGTTAAATATAATAAGCCAATTTCATGACAGGAACATATTCCTTAAAACACAGAGTCTTTATTTTTGTAAACAAAATATAAAGAAAAACAAAACAAAAAACAAAGTTCAAGAGATTCTGCTGATTTGGTGTTCTCTATCCTCTTTGATTTCTATAGTCTTTCCTCCCTATCTTCTGTGGGGTTCCCTAATCTCTGAGGGCAGGAACCAATGGAGATCTCCAATTTGAACTAGCTCTGCATAATGGCTGTCTGCGAGTCTCTGCACCAGCTCCCACTACAGGAGGAACCTCTCTGAAAACAATTGCATAAAGGGTCTAATTTTGAAAATTGTAGAATATTATTAGGAATCATTTCATTGATTTTTTGGGGGGAGGAGGTAATCCTGGTTAGTTCTTTCCTAAGTCTGTGGGCTATTCAGTTTCCAGTTCATGGTCATCCAGTCAGTGTAGGGTCTGGGCTTCTTCTCAGGTTATAGGCTTCAATTTAAAACACTTCCACATGTTCTGTCTTACCATTTTCCCAGCACATAATTCAGTCAGTACAGAATGTAGATGCTAATAAAGGTCAAAGTCCACTAAGACCTGATAACCTCTGGCTAAGGACTGTCTTCACTGGGGAGGCTTCTTCTCTGACCTTGTCTGGAGAATTCTAAATCCCCACACATACCTCTACCTGATGAATGTCATGTAGTCTCAATTAGATTACAATATCAGTTTCCTTTCTCCTAATATCCTGTTTTGCTGGCACCTGCGACTCCTGAAATGCTTTCCCCGTGCTAAGGAGGCATTTTAGGTATCCTAAGCCCCCAGCCAATGACCTTTGCCCACTCGGGATGTTTCTACCCTCAGTCCCTCAACACTTCATATGCCTTGAGTCACCCTAAGTAAAGTTGATCTGCTTCCTGATAGCTGGTCCTGGTGTGGTTTTGTACTGTGTATACTCAGAGGGCTTCTGAACCCCGATTTGACTTCTCTGCTCTCACTGCCTGCAAGTACCTCACTAGGTATCTATTGGAGGTGGGGACACCCACAAGTCTTGTGGCTCAGTTGGTGTACAAGTTTCTCTTTCTGTAGTCTGCAGAGTACCTTCTCATTCCAAAGAGAGTAGAACATGGATAAAGGTTTCATGTAGGTACTTGTTCAACCTCTCTTTGGTCAATGAGCTGTGGGCTCACAAACACTAAAACAGCAAGCACAGGGCTTACATGAGTCTTCCCCAGGTACTCTGTATATATATTATGGCTGTTAGCTTGGTGATTTTTAGGAACTTCTAAGACTGGGAACAGATATTCTCTGATTTTTTTGTCTTGTCTTGAGAACATTTTCTTTCTATTAGTTTGCCTTGCCTAGTCTTTTATCCCAGTACTTGGGAGGCAGAGAAATGAAGATTTCTGACACTCTGGTTTACAGATAGAGTGTCAGAATGGTGTAAAATACCAACCTGACACTCAAAAAGAGAAAGAAACATAACTACAGGCAATTAGTGAATACTGAGATGGGGAGAAATTATCTGCCCTGTGTGTGTGTGGGGGGGACATTGAGTTTTAACATACCTATGCTTGTATGTTTGTATGTATGCATGCTTATGCATTTCATGATGTTTGCATATATGAAAGATTTCTGTTCATACATTTGAAGTATATACTTTTAGAGTCTATCTCTAACTTACCAGATTTACTCATTTTAGGTAATAAATAACCTAATGCCCCTAATCTTAACATTTCTTTATTGGTAGAGATGAGGTGGTTGAATGGCTTTATTTTATCTTCATTCACATCTTGTCTATTCTCTTATTATATAAGTGTTCTGTGTTTCTTAATTCTTTTCATTTGAGGAGAATAAACATAGATGAAGATTTTAGGTGGCTCACATAGACCTACCCCAGAGCACATCTTCTTCACAAAGTATAGCCTGTGGTTTTAGTCATTAATGGGGGTTTCATCATGATACAATTCTTCAAAATTAGAATGCTTACAAAATTATAATATATTCATTTTTAAAAAGTTTTCAAAAAATCACTATTTATGATCGAGTCTGGGAGGCACTAATAGATACTGCTGGATTAAGATATATAAAGATGTACATGAGCCATTATATACAGGGGCACATCCTGATGGCATGAGTGAATAGCCATTCTTTATGGATAAAAGACCAATTGTTTTTATAAGAATGTGGAGATAACAAGGCACAATACATTTTTACCTCACCTATCTCATGGCTTTTCAATTGCATAGTATCTTTCTAAATAGCAGGGAAATTTTGTTTATTCAATATTTAACATGTTGCTTGTGCCAGCCAAGAGCCAAAGGAAATGAAAGCTCCAGGGGAAAAGATGAAAAAAAAGAAGACTGCTAAAGATGACAGAAGCAAAGACAAAAAGGGGATAAGAAATAGAACGAATTGGGAAAGAGAAGAAGAATTGAGGAGGAAAGGTCAAAGTAGTAGATTACAGAATGGAAGAGAGGGCACATGTGATGGACATTTGATCAACAAAAAGAGTAAGTAAAGGAAACATGAAAGGCAGTGTTTGAGGCTATCCTTCCTATAAGTTCTCATTATGGCATCAACATTGTCCACTTTCTGTTGAATTCTGATCTTCATGTCTGCAAGAAAACTACATGTAACATGATTCTTCTAACATGTATGAGTATTAGGAATCTACACATGAGTTTCACTCTCATAGAGCACTGAGATGAATTTTCTGTCTTGAAGCATGAATTCTTCTTAGGAATTGGAGTGCCTATGTTTCAAACACAGACCATATAACATAATGTAATATTCTTTGTAGAAAGCATAGTTAAATTCAATAATAAAAGCAGTTAAAAATCTATGAAATAAAGAAAAAAGGAAAAAATGATGTAGTCTTATTTTTCTAATTGTTGTTGGTAAGCAAACTATTCTTCCTTAAAGAATGAGATATGAAGGTAGGAACAAGTTGGCAAAGTCAATCCAATGCCATAGTAAAGCATATTCCAAGGACACTAGTTCATGTGCAAATTCCTATGGGTTTTGAAAAAAAAAAAAGCATTAAATCCAAAATCTAGGGAAAATGGAGTCAAAACAATCGAAATAGCTTTTGATTTTCTGCAGTATTTCTTAGAAATGTTACCATTCAGTAGCAATTGTAAGGTATTCATTGTTAAAGGGTAATGAGCACGCATTCATTACTTAGCAGAATTTATCACCAGTACCTTTTAATTTATCAGTGTTGCTATACCCACGAACTTACTTTGAAAAATTTGGTTTGACTTTAAGGAAGCTACTCATCTTTCAGTGTCATTTTCTCCCTTCTGTACAAATGAAAAGGTTGGATTAGAATTTACTAATGTTCTTTCCAGGTATAAAATGGTACAGTTAAGTAAAGCCTGAAAAATATCATTAGTTGCATTTGAGATAATAATGAGTAAGTGTATGATACAGAACAAAATAATAAGTCTGCCAATTTGTGTAGTACAGAAAATCAATGCTACAGAAGATCAGAAGCACTGGATTTCAGCTTTTAGAACAGAAAGAACTGAGAAGCCAAGGAGGGACAAAAGGAGGAGTATATCAAGAAAAGCTTTGAGTATCAAAGCATCTTCCTGTCATGAAATAGACCCCTACTTGAACCAAGTAGGAAAAGAAGTTTAGAGCACATAACCATAAACTGTGGTTAGAATAGCACATGTATTTCAGTGCAGTAGGAGGTAGGATCAGAATCTCCATCAGAGTGCATGTTCCATTTTGTGTATACCTGTTTTGCCCACTTTTTTACAAATACTTTTTCTAACTAGCAGGGCACATAGCTAGAAACTGCAAACCTGTTATACACTTCTTTTTACAGTTTCTATTACTGCAACAAAATATCATGGCTAGAGCAAGTTAGGGAGGAAAGGTTTGATTTGGCTGACACTTTCATATCACTGTACATCTCTGAAGGAAGGAAGAACAGTAGAAGCTGATACAGAGGCCATGGAGCAGTACTGCTGACTGCCTTGCTCACTCAGTCAATCACTAATTAAGAAAATGCCCTACAGTCTTGCCTACAGCCAAATCTTATGGAGACATTTTCCCAACTAAGCCTCCATCCTCTGATGACTCTAGCTTGTGTCAAGTTGACATAAAACTAGCCAGTACACTAGAATAAAAGACTTAAATATATTTTATTTATAGATCAGAGTCTCCTGAGGACTCCCCACATCTAAGATGGGGCCATTGACCAGACCATCTGGCAGTCTTGTAACATGCATTTTAAAAATAAAGGTTGTCACTGAGATTTTAGAATGCACTTCATGATAGTGAAATGAGGTAAGTTAGATAATGTACAAAAATTACAAAAATTGTTGATATAGAACAACAATTCTTGCCTGACTTCATATATCATCTCGAGAAAAACCAACTCTATTTATCTCTCTTCATAATAAATAAAACACCTACCATAGTCCAAGTTCAAGAGAGTAGATCCTTCCTTCTGTGAAAGAACTATGTGGTCATCTTAATTCTTTGTAAAAGTTGAGTCCCTCACCTTCCTTAGACTGTGAAAGATAATTATAGCCTAAAAAAATAGAGTATCTGGTCTGAAAGTGCACTTTACAAAAGTAGATTCAGAAAAAAGAAACATTTCTAAACATTATGAGCTCTAAAGAGAGTATCTAAAGCTGCTCATCGCCTGCTTCTGAGCCATCATGTATAGGTATCTCAAATTGTGCTGATATTCTGTCTAACAGAGCCAAAAAGTGTAAGAAAGAAAAAGTCAATGTCACCTTGATGGTTCAAAACTGACAGAAGTGAAGTTTGCCCCAAACCAGTAGTCAGAATGAAAGCATCTTGCTTATGGGGAGAAAAGACTTGTCTTCCTCCACTGAATATAATTAAAAGAGAAAGGAAAGAAACATGAAAAGAACCTCTATGGCTCTCATATGTGCTACAGTGATGTATCAAAGAGATGGGAACTGACACCCTCCATCTCTAGGACACCCAAAGTAGAAATATAGTCAATAAGACAGCATGTTCATTCATGTGTAAGGTCTCTACCCCTATCTATGGAGACAGATGAAAACTGACAACTCTCCTCTCACTAACTCTCCACCTCTATCCTCCTCATTCCTGCTACTGGTAGAAGATGACTTTGTGTAAAAGGAACTTGAAGTTTGTATCTCTGGGCTCTTTTCATGTGATGTTTGTCTCAGGGTTTAGTTAAAGATTTTTTTATATGTTCATTTACAGTCGCCTAGTAAGAAAAGTCTATGAAAGTTATTGTGTGAAGGAGGGCATCTCTATTCAGTTGTAGGCAATCACAGCAATCCAGTACTCTCTGTGTACTGGATGGTTTTGTGTGTCAACTTGACACAAGCTGAAGTTATCACACAGAAAGGAGATTTCACTTGAGAAAATGCCTCCATGAGATGTAGTGGTAAGGCATTTTCTCAATTAGTGATCAAGGGGTGAGGGCCCCTTGTGAGTATTACCATCTGTGGACTGGTAGTCTTGGGTCCTATAAGAAAGCAGGCTGAGCAAGCCAGGAGAAACAAACAAGCCAGTAAGTTACATCCCTCCATGGCCTCTGCATCAGCTCCTGCTTCCTGACCTGCTTGAGTTTCAGTGCTGACTTTCTTTTGTGATGAACATCAGCATGGAAATGTAAGCTGAATTAACCCTTTCCTCCCCAACTTGTTTCTTGGTCATGATGTTTGTACAGGAATAGAAACCCTGACTAAAACACTCTGTTTTGTTTTGTTTTTCATTTTAAGAGATTGAATACTTCAGTTGGACTTCCTTATTAATGTCCATTCCACATTAAGTCAATGTGAAACCAGAGTCATACCATACATATGAATGAAACCATACGTGTGACTGAAAATACTTTTGCCTTGCTACCTAAAATAACTGAATTTTTTCAGATTCCTGGTATATCTGACTTTTGAACATCACGAATTTTGCATTTTGTCAACTCTGGTTATTAATCACAAGTACAACATATGATGTGTGAAATGAGCTAGTGGGTAGCATATATTAAATCAAAACACTAAACAGATGATTTATTGTTCCAGATATTAATAACCCTATGCAATGGCTATAGTCTGTTTTTATAATTATTAATTTGACGTTTAAAACTTTTTTATTATTTCTTTTATGATTTCATATAATGTATTTTGATCATACTTGTCCCAAATACCCCTTAACCCAATGACAATTGTGCAGTTACCACCAGTCATTCCAAGTTTATGTCTTCCTTTAAAACTAAGAGAACCTATCTATTCCAATTTGTGTTGTACATATTTTTCTTGGTGTGAGAGCATTTGCTGGAAAATGATAACTGATTTGATGACTATAACTATAGCTAGAGTGAGTTCAGGAGTAAATCATTGAATCTGTAAGTTGCATAATATACAGCACATACTGATTTTTTTCAGTACTCACTAGCTGCTGACTGTTCCAAACTTTGAATCCACTCTTCTGTAATGGGCCATGAACCTTGGGGAGGAGGTATGGCTGAACATTTTTTAATTAATTACCATCCACTTCACAAAGAAACTTCTCTAATATAGTCTATGTGCTTCATCAACACACACACACACACATACACACACACACACACACACACAACACACACACAACACACACATATTCAGAGATATAAAAATGTAGAGATCAATATGATACTATGTCCATTTATTTACCATGCATAGAAAACACAAATATATCACAGCTATATGCTTTTTGGGGTTGATGGAACAACTCTCAAGATGTGGCTGTGGAGCTGGAGAGAAAGCTCAGTGGCTAAAAAAGAGTGCATACTGTTCTTGCAGAGGACCCAGTTTAATTCCTAGCACCTGTGTCAGAGGGCTCCTAACTGCCCATTAACTCTATCTCTAAAACCATCTGATGCTTCTGACTTCCCAGGCACATCTCTGCTTGTGTATATACCCATGAACATATGCCATAAATTCATAAATGCACATAATTAAAAATACAAAAATATAAAATTTTGCATGAATCTTGTTTTAGGTAGATGGTAATAAATATTCTTCTGTAACCTCATTGTCCAACAACTGAGTATCACTTAAACAAATTCCAGGACATGCATGTGTTTAAATGCTCTGTGTCCACTAAATAATTCAATGACATGGAAAATGCTCACAGAATTTTTTTTTCTATTCAGCAATCAACTTCAAGTTTCATTTATCTTATGTGAAATGATATTCTTGTATTTTATAAGTTTCTGTAGAATATTTCTACTTGAGATGAATCTTAAATTATTTAAGCAAAATTTGGGTTCTGGAGATATGTGTCAGTCAATAAAGTACTTGCCTATGTAAACATGAGGAGCTGAGTTCAAACCGGAGAACCCATGTAGAAAAGACGATGTGGTCATGCATACTCATAATTTCAGCTCTTGGGAGGTGAAGATAGACAGATTCCTGGGAATCACTGGTCAGCCAGCATAATTAAATTGACAGATTTATGTTAGTGAGAAATCCTGTCTGAAAATAACAAGGAAAGCACCTGAAGAATGGCATCCAAGTTTGGCTTCTGGTGTCCATATGTGGACATATTTCTGTGTGGAAAGTCGCCTTTGAGGACATACCTTATCTTATGACTAAACTTTGCATCAGGAATAATTAGTCATTCAGAAAAGATAAGCAGCTGAAGCCACTGTCCCTTGGTATACAGTTTTGACAAAGTACTGCCGTTGACTGTGACAGTACAGAAAGTACCAGTGTTTAAAAATGGTGGTTGAAAAGGCCAATTACAAATTTAATCAGAATAATTATAATGCTCACAAATGTGTAGATGCTCCTTGGCTCATAATTTAAATATCTTAGAAATTGACAGGAAACATGAAACATCATTCAAAATCTCAGACATATGGCATGATATTTAGAATACACTTTTCATAAGTCAAAATGTCATTCATTAAAAATTGATGTCCTAGGTGAGAAAAGGATAAAGACATAGAATGTATGCATCATATCCATTTGTTAATTACACAATAACAATCAAGGTCAGTTTTATTTTTAAAAAATGCTCTCATAGATGTTTATTTGCTGGTTAACTCAATATATAAAGGTTATAATAGTTGACTGTAAACACAAATTAAAATTGGTTTAGAGCTGAAATGTAGTGTGTATCTGATTTCAAAAAGATTATTGCTAACATAGAACAGAAATATATTATATATATACACACTATTACACACCCAGGGAAATAGATGTACTGTGGTTTTAACTTTTCTTGTGTCTTTGTTGCTTGTAGTTGAGGAAGCCCTTCTGCATTAATTCTATGGCTCAGTTACTTGCTTTGCAATGGAAGTATCCCTATGCGTGAGTGTGATGATAGTATAGGATATCAGTTCCAGGGCTGACTTCTATGTTTCATCACGTGTGAGGGAAGGAGCATAAACAAAGCCCAGCCCATACAAAGCCCTCAAGTTCATAGCCCTTAGTTTCTTCTGAAACTTGTGAATGTTTGTCGATATTCCCGCATTAATTAATGGTTTTGTTAAACTTAGAGGTATTTGTCTATTAAGATACTGAACACTGTCTTTAAGATTCTTACACACCCCAATAGTATTCATCTTGACCTTAGTCTGTAAATCTACATGTCTAAATATACTGTTTTTCTACCATGTACCTTTCACTCTGCTCTATAAACCTTCCATGAATCCCATTATATGTGATTATTCCATTACATGGAATATCCTTGTTAATTTGGATTTCCCAAATTCGTAATCTAAACATGTTGAAATTAATGTATTCTGAGGATCATAGTATCAGAGATGAGAAGGACACAACATCTGTCCCAACACTGGGAATAACTGGGACCAGTGGGATCCAGGGACTCAGGAACCCAGTGGCATGGGTTCCTTCTGGTCTGGGTTGGTACCCTGAGCAGACCTCAGCCAGTCCCACAACACCCAGAGGAAGCTCAATTCCCAGGTGCTCTAACATGCCCAGGATCACAAGATTCCTGGAGCTTGGTCACACCAGGATCTCAAGGTCACAGAGGCAGCTTGACCCCCCAGGAGCTCTGTCACTCCTAGGATCTCAGGATCACAGTATCCCATAATCAGAGGATTCCAGAGATAAATGGTCTCTGAGGAGTTTTGACACAACCAGGATCACAGGAAGGACAGGCTCCAGTGAGATAAAGGGAGGGCAGGTAGCATTAGAGATAACCAGATGTCAGGAGGCAGGCACAAGAACATAAGCAATAGAAACCAAGGTTACCCAGCATCATCAGAACCCAACTCTCCCACCATAGTAAATCCCGGATACACCATCACACCAGAAAAGCAAGATTCAGAGCTAAAATCACTTCTAATGATTATGATAGAGGACTTTTAAAAAGGCCATATGTCCCACGCTACGGTCTCGCCAGCAAGAATGACGCGGCACACATAGGATCCTTCTGCAGTAAAGCTTTAATGCATCTTGAGAGGGAGAGCATAAGCTTGCCATGAGTGGAGACCCCGAACAATAGAACACCCGTCCCTTATATGGGTCACAGCGCTTGCCTGGGACGCAGAGCTTCTCCATTGGCTCCCGCACATCAGGCCAGATGCCGCCACGAGAGAGGCTGAGACTCTGAGGTGGAAAATTACCAGGTGCATGCGCACTAGCCTGTTTACAACTTGTCCTCGGCCGAATGTAGGCGCCATCTTGTAATGGCGAATGTGGGTGCTCAGGCGGCTTCCCACAGCCATAAATAAATCCCTTAAAGAAATAAAGGAGAACACAGGTAAACAGCCAGAAGCCCTTAAAGAGGAAACACAAAAATCCCTTAAAGAATTACAGGAAAACACAACCAAACAGGTGAAGGAATTCAACAAATCCATCCAGTATCTAAATAGGGAAATAGAAACAATAAAGAAATCACAAAGGAAGACAACACTGGAGATAGAAAACCTAGGAAAGAGATCAGGAGTCATATATGGAAACATCACCAACAGAATATAAAAGACAACTGAGAGTTTACCAACCTTTGGTTAGAGAATATCAACCAGTAAAAAGTTATCAATTTGCAACAGGAATGAAATTACCATTAGAATGCATTAAGCAAAAAGATTTAAGTACTTAATGTTTAACAATTATATTCTAAACTCAGACAACTAAATGAAGAAAAAAACTTTCACAATAAGCTGAGATCTAGTTAATAAAAAGAAATTAACATATTCCAACTTCTCATAATTGTGTATATTACCAGAGTTGTCATAAGCAATATTACATGTAATTCTATTACTGTCTCAGGAGGCATTTATTAAGGGCTGTGGGTGCTTTCTGTGTGAATATATCATGTATGTACAGCAAGCATTTAAGTATGCAGTTGTACAAACTTA
The DNA here is from genome assembly GCA_019843965.1 of Rhynchomys soricoides. Taxonomy (NCBI): domain Eukaryota; kingdom Metazoa; phylum Chordata; class Mammalia; order Rodentia; family Muridae; genus Rhynchomys; species Rhynchomys soricoides. Next base: position 2,959,638 of record JADRCH010000117.1, read on the forward strand.
TGCAAAAACTTGAGAAAGCAAACAGATATTATGTGGTGTTTTCTCTTATGACTCATAGTTTTATTTTCTTTATACAGTGCCTCTCAGTAAATGAGACACCTATTATTTGAGCTATAGACTATCCAAGGAGCTTTCTGGACCAGTGTGCCTCTCTACCTTATAATGCTGAGAATCAAGATACATGAAAGTCACCCCAGGATTTTTTTTTTAATTATTTATTTGTTATTTGTTTAATGAAAATATATTCTCATATACAATATGTTCCAGCCACAATTTCCTCTACCTTTACATCTTCCAGTTCTCTTCCACCTCCCCTCTCTCAGAGATTCACCCACCATAACTTGCTGGAATCTATGTGTGACCTTGGAGGATTCCTAGAAATAGAGATACAAATTCTCTAGGGTCTGTTTTTTTTTAATAGCCTGGCAAGGTTTCCAGTGGTGGATTTGGGTTGTGTTTGGTTGAATTGTTAGCTGAGGGAACCCTGGGGAGATCCCAGTCTGTCCTAAGGGGCCCCATTACTGAGAACATTTATATTTCTTATTGAATACATAGGGGTTGAGCTGATGCCTATATGGATCCTGCATCCCTACTTTTTAATCTTGTTGGAATGTGAAAACTCTGCAGGCTATAGAAAGAAAAACCTGGACACTAATGCAGCCACTAAATCTTCCACCTACAATGTCCATGCCTAGAAAATAGTAAAAGGTGCTAGAGAAGAGAGGACATTTTTGCAAATTTACCATGGAAAGTCTATTTCCAGCTAGAATTAGAGTTGGAATTTTGCATATATTTGTCTTCAACACTCTGACTTCCCAGGCCGACTTCATTTTTTTTTTTCACAGTGTTCTATGGGAAAATCCAGGTGAACGAACACTTAGATCATATTTCATTTTTCTTTTCTTTTCTTTTCTTTCTTTCTTTCTTTCTTTCTTTTTTTTTTTTTGATACTTTATTTACATTTCAAATGTTTCCCCCTTTCCAGATCTCCCCTTTGGAACCTTCCTATTCCCTCCCCACTTCCCCAGCCTCTATGGGGGTATTCCCCACCCACCCACTCTCATCTTCCCTCCTTGGCATTCTCCCATATTGGGGCATCTAACACCCACCAGCCCAACAGCCTCTCCTCCCCCTAATAACTAACAAGATCCTCCTCTGCCACATATGTGTCCAGCACCATGGGTCCTTCCATGTGTATTCTTTGGTTGGTGATCCTGTCTCCTGAGGGGTCAGGACAGTTGACACTGTTGCTCCCTCCCAGGGGATGCAAACTCCTCAGCTCCTTCAGTCCCTTTTCCAGTTCCTCCATCTGGGACCTCACACTCAGCCCTATGGTTGCTGTGAAGTGACTCTTGGGTATTCTGAACTTTTGGGCTAATAACCACTTATCAGTGAGTACATACCATGTTCATTCTTTTGTGACTGAGTTACCTTGCCCAGGATGATATTTTCAAGTTTCATCCATTTCTCTGCGAATTTCATGAAGTCATTGTTTTAAATAGCTGAGTAGTATTCCATCGTGTAAATGTACCACATTTTCTGTATCCACTCCTCTGTTGAGGGACATCTGGGCTGTTTCCAGTTTCTGGCTATTATAAATATGGCTGCTATGAACATAGTAGAGTATGTGTCTTTATTACATGTTGGAGCATCTTCTGGGTATATGCCCAGGAGTGGATTATCTGGGTCTTCAGGTAGTATTATGTTCATTTTCTGAGGTCTGCCAAACTGATTTCCAGAGAGGTTGTACCAGCTTGCAATCCCACCAGTAATGGAGGAGTGTTCCTCTTTCTCCACATCCTCACCAACATCTGCTGTCACTTCAGTTTTTGATCTTAGCCATTTTGACTCGTGTGAGGTGGAATCTCAGGGTTGTTTTCATTTGCATTTCCCTGAAGACTAAGGATGTTGAACATTTCTTTAGGTGCTTCTTGGCCATTCATGTTTCCTCAGTTGAGAATTCTTTGCTTAGCTCTGTTCCCCATTTTTCGATAGGGTTATTTTGTTCTCTAGAGTCTAGCTTCTTGACTTTTTTGTGTATATTGGATATTAGCCCTCTATTGGAGGTAGGATCGGTAAATATCTTTTCCCAATCTGTAGGTTGTCATTTTGCTCTATTGACAGTGTCCTTTGCCTTACAGAAGTTTTGTAATTTTATGAGGTCCCAGTTGTCGATTCTTGATCTTAGAGCACAAGCCATTGGAGTTCTGTTCAGGAACTTTTCCCGTGTGCCCATGTGTTCAAGACGTTTCCCCAGTTTCTCTTCTATTAGATTCAGTGTATCTGGTTTTATGTGGAGGTCCTTGTAGATCATGTTTCTTTAATGGAATGATTATGGTCCAAAAGTACACAAAAAGAAGTCATATCAAATTAGATTTTTTCCCATTATCCAGAGTCGCATTTGTCTTCCAATAATCCAAAGTCATGCCTTGATCCTTTACAACCTGAGATTTTTAAAACTATGTTTTCTATCTTATCTTTTAACTGAAAGTTGTTGAAGTGGAATAAGTGAGAAAAGCAACTGCCACCCTTCAGTTCACTGTAGGACAATTCTTATCCATCTGCCAAAAGTCCAATCTCCGGTATACTTTCAAATACACACAAGTATCCTGGTTGCTACTCACAGCTTGTACTGTTCTAGCAGAAGGTGTAAAGGACAGTAGAAACATAAATAGGCATAAATAGACACATGATGATGCTTAGCCTTTAGGTTCCTTGTTTGAGTGTTGACTAGAGGAGATGTTATTTCTGGAAGCAATCAATCCCACACATCTGACTTGCCCTCCTTGCTCTCATATGTATTCTTGGAGAATGAAGCACCTGATGAGCTCTTCAAATAAAAGTAACTCATTGCATAGGTAAACTAAAGGAAAAGATGGCCAGGATAAAACATTAACTCAATAGGAAAGTAACAACAATTCCTTGTGATGACAATCTTTTGTGAATAAGGGCTTATTAACTATGCTGACTCTAATTCTTAAATTTTAATTTCATTTATCATTATTTGTTTGTTTTATAGAGTCCAGTACTGGATAGAAAATGTTGGCATATTGATTTACTTGTGAATCTACTGGGTCATACTCTCACTCAATTATATATAATCTTAAGTACATCACCCATTTATAAAGGGAATTCATGTGACTTGCCATGGGGACCTATACTAAATAAAGACAAGTTTCTGAAGACAATAAATATAAGACGAACTAGCTGTAGATATGGGATGTAAATTAAACAGGATAAGCCTAAACTTGACCTAGACTCAAGAGGGAGGAAGAGCTAAGTAGCTAGTGTCTACTGGGAGTTATTATTTTAATGATATCTATCTCCGTGTCCTAGAATTTTTTTTGGAAAGTCTAATAGAAATTTCCTATGGATTAAATTTGTCCCCATAAATTCCTTGGCAAACTTAGGTTCTGAATAAATGCTTAACTGACCATTGTTGAGCTTCTTAGAGATGACATTAAAAAGTAAAGTCCAATATGATATCTAATAAAAGAAAATGAGAGTTATAACATTTGTGAGGAAAGGTGATTTATGCTATTTTGAGTATTGAGATAATGATGCCTCAAACATTTTTCCTGTGAGTGACATTCAATAATTAGTAGGGTGGGCCCAAGAGAGAATGTGCATTTGTGTTAATTTTTAAATTCAATTCTCACTATATTTGCAGTACAGTTGATAGGATAGCACAAAGAACATCCATGTATTCATCTTTTGGTTTGGGTAATTTTAATATCTTATAATAATTAATTTCTCTGAGTTTAGCTTTTCTGCACTAAAATATAATAAAAGTTATATTTTGTCATTTGCCCTCATTTTAGTATAATTTTTATAATTACAACTATTTTATAAAACCAACCACTATTGTCATACAAACAAAATAAAATGTAAAATCATAGTTACCAGCACATACCAAAACAGTATAACTACTGTATTCACAATAGGACATATACCATACTAGGAGGGCTATCTGGGTCTAATTGATCATCATTAGAGTTTTTAAAAATATAGCGTCTTTGGGAATCAGGAATTAACATTCAGATAGAAGATATCCTTACTGCTAAATATGGCAGGGTTTAACATTCTCCAAAGGACTTTCTAGAATGGTTATCAGAACAATAATCTTGCTTCTTTATTATGATTAAAGAAAGGAATGATGTCTTTGTTGTTTTATGAGTTGCAAATTTTATTTAAAACAAAATATGTACTATAGTAAAGTTTAATGTAAACACATGATCAAAGCCATAGTCAAGCTACAATTCATTTTCAATACACCCTAAAATTACTTTCATATCCTTATGAATTTACTCGACACATAGTAAACTCTCGGATTGTATTACCAGAGGAGAGTTCTGTCTGCTTTCCAACTTCTTAGCATGATACTCCATAAATGAATAAACATGCGTTGTTTGTCATCTGGCATATTTTTATAACTCATCATAATGTTTCTGAAACACATCCATTGTCTGTTCTGCTTGATTGCTTCATAATATTCCATCATAAAAATATATTACAAACTCAAATTCTTGCTGATACATATTTTAAACTGCAGTTGGGTGTTTTGGCCTGACAAATGAGTATACTTATAAAAAAACATCCATAAGTGTGAATTTTCATCTAAGTTGTTAAATATTGAGGAGTGAATATGTAAGTATACATTTACTTATACAGAAAATTGAGTTTTCTATGTGGATAAATTTTCTTTCATTTCTATCAAACATGTAATGCCATTCTTGCAAATTATTTTTTACAATTTCTTTTGGGTAATGTGTTGTTTTTAGTTTTGCCAATTCTACAGAATACATAGTTAAGTGTGGTTGTTGAAAAGTTTATCAATTTTTTTTCCTGTTAAAGTCTCATTCTAATTTTTTTATTTTTATTTATTTTTTTCTATTGAGCTTCATAAATTCTCTTCATTTCTTAGATACAAGTATTTTAAGAGTGATTTAGTACAAGAATTTTTAAGTTAATGAAATTTAATATATGTTTTAATTATCACTTTTTTCTTCAAGAATATTTTGGTTATACAATGTCACAAATATATTCCTACAGTGTTGTATAATTTTTTTGTAGTTTTAGATTAATCATTTATGTGTATAATTGGCCTCAAGTTAACATTTGCATAATAGGAGCTACTGGTCAAAGGGTAGTATTTTCTTAATGGCAGTACTTTTTGAAACAAAGATCATGCTGAGTAAAACATATGATCATATGACCTGCACTTCTGTCTATTTATTCCTAGAAGAAATTATTTTTATTTCTACATATTTATACTGAATGTTAAGATCATTTATTGTAAGCCTTTAAGGCCTGTTATATGAGAATGTATTGAGTATTTTAGCTCTTTATCTTACACAATTCACCACATTTACAACAAAAAGGACTTAAATATTTGACAACTTTAGGATTGAATGAAAGTATTATTTAGGGAGAAATAAGCATCTAGGGAATAAGAACACATATACACAGTCTCTCTCTCTCTCTCTTTCTCTCTCTCTCTCTCTGTGTGTGTGTGTGTGTGTGTGTGTGTGTCTCTCTCTCTCTCTGCCCATTTAAAATTTTTCAATCCATTTCTTTTTGTTTTTAAAAATGTGTAATATTTGAGAATTCAAAACTGTGTACAAATGAATATGATAATACATCACCCCATTGTGCATGAGGAACCTATCAATGGCTGCATACCTCATGAAGAATGATTTAATCTACCCCAGAAAATGTCCACTACTTACAGCTCTTTAGTAAGGAAATGGGCCTGGATAACATCTCTCCTCCTGGAATTTTGTTTTGTGGCTTAATATTATCTATCTTATATAAATAACCATGGCTGCTGTGAGTTAATGAACATAATAGCCATGCCATGTCCTGTAGGCAGTATTTCACATCCCTCACTATTTCCCAGGAGTTCATCCTCTCTTTTAGCTTCCTCTTCCATGTTACACCCTGAGTGTTGGAAACTTGATAAAGATACTGAATTTAGTGTCCAGCACACAGGATCTTCCCTGCCCTTTGACTGCACCTCTGTACTGACATTTGTCCAATTCAGAATGCATCTGTCCTGATCACTTTTGAGAACATTTCTTGTCTGTAAATATGAACAAAATATGACAACTTGCTTTATTTAGCAAACTAGCAATAAGTAGTTCTATTACAGCCTATGGTCTCCCAGACATGAAATGTTTTACAAGGATTACATTACCAGGCTAAGAATTCCTTCCTGTGGGGCAGGGTTCAAACTATATATATATATATATAGTTAATATATATATATATATCAGTTACCCCATTAGTTATCCCATAACAGTTATGCCACCAGTCTATCAGTGGGTATTATTTACCTGGAAGCTTGGTATTGTTGCAATCAGGGCCTTTCATAGGCTAAAGCTGTTGAAATGTTTTCTCTTCAACAACATGCTCAGTACTTTTCAGAACAATGAAAGCTGTCCAGCAGGAATGAAGTTAACCAGTCATTTTAACATTGATTTCTCTATGTCCTTCAGCCAAGGTGTGTAGTATCTACAGCAATTTTAAAATGAACTTCTATGTATATGTGTTGCTAGTATTTAGAACCATGGTATTTGGTTCCACATCTTCTATCCTACCCCGTGCTACAGACTATATCTTTTAACCTACAAATTATTTTTTTAGAATAATAAAAATAATATTTAATTATTTTATATTTTTATCTGTGTTTTACAGTCCAGATTTATCTGCCTTCCTGTCCACCCTCCGACTGTTCCACATCCCATATCTTCTTTCCCCCCAACCCCACCACATCTCCAAGAGAATGTCCACAGCTGTCTTAGTCAGGGTTCCTGTTCCTGCACAAACATCATGACCAAGATGCAAGTTGGGGAAGAAAGGGTTTATTCAGCTTACACTTCCAATTGCTGTACATCATGAAAGGAAGTCAGGACTGGAACTCAAGCAGGTCAAGGAGCAGGAGCTGATACAGAGCCCAAGGAGGAAAGCTGCTTACTGGCTTGCTTGTTTCTCCTGGCTTGCTCAGTTGGCTTTCTTATAGATGTCAATACTACCAGCCCACAGGTGGTACCACTCACAAGGGGCCTTTCCCCCTTGATCACTAATTGAGAAAATGACTTACCACTGGAGCTCATTGAGGCATTTTCTCAACTGAAACTCCTTTCTTTCTGATAACTCCAGCTTCTGTCAAGTTGGTACACAAAACCAGCCAGTACAATTGACCCCTTGTCAACTTGACACCCAAACATCACCAATAAGCCTAGACACTTACTTCCTTATTCATTCCCAAGATCTAAATAACTTCAAAAGTCCCACAGTCTTTGCAAATTCTTACATATTAACATTTCAGTCCCTTTTAAACATCCAATCTCTTAAAATTCAAAGTCTTTTAAAAATTCAAAGTCTCTTAACTGTGGGCTCCACTAAAATACCTTCTTACTTCAGAAGGGAAAGTATCAGGGCACAACCACAATCAAAAGCAAAACCAAACTCCAAGTGTCCAATGTCTGGATCCACTCATGATCTTCTGGATTCCTCGGAGGGCTTGAATCACTTCTCCAGCTCTGCCCTTTGTAGCACACACCCTGTCTTCTAGGCTCCAGATGCCTGTAGTCCACTGCTGCTGCTGTTCTTGGTGGTCATCTCATGATACTGGCATCTTCAAAACACTGTTGTCCTCTGCTGCAACTGGACTTTACCAACAGCCTCATAGGCTCTCTTCATGGTGCCAAGCCTCACCTCCTTTGCATGAACCCTTCAGTTCTGAGACATCAATTGCAACTGAGGCTGCATCTTCACCAATGGCCTTCTATGGCCTCTCACAGTTCCCAGGCCTCAGCTGCCCTTTATGACTCCTTCATGCCTTCAAAACCAGTACCACCTGGGTGACTCTTACACATTACCAAGTCCAGCCACAGCAGAAGGTACAACTCTGGCTATCTCTGGAATGCAGCCTCTGTGCTCTCAGAAAACACTTCTCAGAAGATTTCACCACAATGATGCTGGTCTCTTCTTAATCACCACTAATATCTTAGCTCCAGCTAACCAGAATCAATAGTCCCAGCAATGCAATGGTTTTGCTTTAGTAATTCTTGTATCTTGTTAATCACAGATGATCCTTCAGCCCTAGCTAACCAAAGCCACAGAACCTTCACAGTCAAAATAGCAATGTCCCTGATAAGAATCTTTAATCTTCCCTCTGAAATTTTACAATCCAGGCCTCCATTTTCTGCACTGTTCTCAACATTATCTTCCAAGCTCCTACACAACATCCCACAGAGCTCTTAACATCAACTGGAAGTTCTAAAGTCCTTCCACAGTCCTCCTCAAAGCATGGTCAGGTTGTCACAGGAATACCCCACTCCTGTTGCCAATTTGTCTTAGTCAGGTTTTCTATTCCTGCACAAACATCATGAGAAGATGCAAGTTGGGGAGGAAAAGGTTTATTCAGCTTATACTTCCAATTGCTGTTCATCACGAAAGGAAGTCAGGACTGGAACTCAAGCAGGTCAAGGAGCAGGAGCTCATGCAGAGGCCGAGGGGGAATGCTGCTTATTGTCTTGCTTTCTTCTCCTGGCTTGCTCAGCTGGCTTTCTTATAGAGCTCAAGACTACCAGCCCACAGATGGTACCACTCACAAGGGGCCCTTCCCCCTTGATCACTAATTGAGAAAATGCCTTACCACAGGATCTCACTGAGGCATTTTCTCAACTGAAACCCCTTTCTTTGTGACAACTCCAGCTTGTGTCAAGTTGACACACAAAACTAGTCAATACACCACCCCACCAGACCTCCCCACTCCCTGGGACATCAAGTCCCTTGAGAGTTAGGTTCATCTTCTCTGACTGTGCAAACTCTACAGTCCTCTGCTGTATATATGTTGGGGGCTTCATATCAGCTTGTATATGATGCCTGATTGGTGGCTCAGGGGGTCCAAGTTAATTGAAACTGCTGGTCTTCCTACAGGTCAACCTTCTCCTCAGCTTCTTCCAGCTTTTCTTTGATTCAACCACAGGGGTCACCAGCTTCTGTCCATTGGTTGGGTATAAATATCTCCATCTGGCTCTTTAAGCTGTTTATTGGATCTTTTAGCTGAATGCTTTCCAGTCATGATAGGCCCATTTTTGTGAGCACAGCATGGCCTCAGTAATAGTGTCAGGCATTGGGGCTAGATCCCAATTAGTGCCTGTCACTGGACCTCCTTTTCCCCAGGATCTTCTCCATTTTTGTCCCTGTGTTTCTTTCACACAGGAACAATTCTGGGTCAGAATTTTTGACTGTGGGATGGCAACCCAATTTCTCCTCTTGATACCCTATCTTCTACTGAAGATGGACTCTACAAGCTCCCTCTCCCCACTGTAGGGCATTTCATCTAAGGTCCTTCTCTTTGAATCTTAAGAGTCCCACTTCCCAGATCTCTGGTACATTCTAGAGGGTTCCCCCTACCTCCTACCTCCTACCTCCTGAGGTTGCCTGTTTCTTTTCTTTCTGCTGTCCCCAAGGCCTTCAGTTCTGTTCCCCTCACCCAATACATGACCATGTTCCCCTCTCCCACTCCCTGTCCCCCTTCTTACCCAGGTCCCTCCCCACTCCTGTGATTTCTTTCTTCTCTCTCCCAAGTGGGATTGAGGCATCCTCACTTGGGCTCTTCAGCTTGTTATCCTTCTTCAATTCTATGGACTGTAACCTGGGTATTTTCTAGGTTTTTGACTAATATCCCTTTATTAGTACATACAATGCATGTCATTTTCAGTCTGAGTTACCTGACTCAGGGTGATATTTTCTAGTTCCATCCATTTGCCTGCAAAACTCATGATGTCCTCGTTCTTAATAGCTGAGTAGTATTCCATTGTGTAAATGGACCATGTTTTCTGTATCCATTCTTCTGTTGTGAAATATCTGGGTTGGTTCCAGCTTCTCGCTATCACAAATAAGGCTGCTATGAACATAGTGGAACATGTGCCCCTGTGGCATGGTGGGGCTTCTTTTGGGTATATTCCCAAGAGTGGTATTGCTGGGTCTTCAGGTAGATCTATTTCCAGTTTCCTGAGGAACTTCCAGATTGATTTCCAGAGTGGTTGTACCAGTTTGCAATCCCACCAGCAATGGAGAAGTATTCCTTTTTCTCCCCATCCTCACCAACATGTGCTGTCATCTAAGGTTTTGATCTTAGCCATTCTGATTGGTAGAAGGTGGAAGGAATCTCAGGGTCATTTTGATTTGCATTTCCCTGATCACTAAGTAGTTTGAACATTTCATTAAGATCTTCCCAGCCATTTAAGGTTCCTATATTGCAAAATTTCTGTTTAGTTCTATACTCCATTTTTTGATTGGGTTGTTTGGTTTCTTGGTGGTTAGCTTATGAGTTTTTGTTTTGTTTTGTTCTGTTTTCTAATGTATTTTGGATATTACCCCTATATTGGATATGGAGTTAGTGAAGATTTTTTCTAAATCTGTAGGTTCCTGATTTTTCCTATTGGCTATGTCCTTTGCCTTATAGAAGCTTTCCAGTTTCATTAGCCTCTTTTATCAATTCATGATCTTAGTTAGAGCCTGAGCCATTGGAGTTCTGTTTAGGAAATTTCCCCCTGTGCCAATGAGTTCGAAGCTCCTTCCCACTTTCTGTTCTATTAGATTTAGTATATATTGTTTTATGTTGAGGTCCTTGATCTACTTGGACTTAAGCTTTGTGCAAGGTGACAAATATGGATCTATTTTCATTTTTCTACATAAAGACTGATAATTAGACCAGAACAATTTATTGAAGATGCTGACTTTTCTCCATAGTATAATTTTGGCTTCTTTGTCAAGGATCAAGTGTCCGTAATTGTGTGGATTATTTTTGTCTCTTCAATTCTATTCCTTTGATCAATCTGTCTGTCTCTGTACCAATACCATGAAGTTTTTGTTTTTGTTTGTTTGTTTTTTGTTTTGTTTTGTTATTTTTTTCACTATTGCTCTGTAGTATAGCTTGAGGTCAGGGATGGTGATTCCTCCAGCCGTTCCTCTTTTGTTAAGAATTGCTTTCACTATTCTGGGTATTTTGCTTTTTCCAGATGAATTTGAGAATTGCTCCTTTCTATGCCTTTGAAAAACTGTCTTGGGACTTTAATGGGGATTGCTTTGAATCTGTAGTTTGCTTTTAGTAGGATGGTCATTTTTAGTAGGTTAATTCTGCCAATCTATGAGTATGGGAAATCATTTTATGAGATCTTTTTCAATTTCTTTCTTGAGAGACTTAAAGTTATTGTCATACGATCTTTCACTTGTTTGGTTAGAGTTACCTCAAGATATTTTATATTATTGTGGCTTTTGTGAAGGGTGTTGCTTCCCTAACATTTTCCCAGCCTACTTTCTCATTTGCATAAAGAAACCTACTGATTTATTTGTGTTAATTTTATATACTGTCACTTTGCTAGTTGTTTATCAGCTGTAGAAGTTCTCTGGTACAATTTATGTGGTCACTTCTGTATATTATCATATCGTCTGCAAATAGTTTTATCTTTACTTCTTTCGCAATTTGTATCCCCTTAATTATTTTTAATCCATTTTCTGTGTAGAAATATTTTTTGAATAAAAGTGCATTTTCTTCCTAGATGGTGTACTTTTTATTTCTTTCATTTCATACATTCTCCAGTTTAAATTTAAATCCTTTCAAACATGCATTGACATTTCTGAGCAATCTCAGAAATTTCAATATTTCCCATTAAACATTATGGTAACTCTTTGCCTTCCATATATATTCATTTTTTTAAAACAAGACAAGTTGTATATTTGCCTGTTTATACTACTATGCTAAACGCTGTTATCATGGGTTTTGCTTAAATATTGTGAAATAATTTATCTTGCACTCTATGCAAGAAGCATGATGCTATTTCTAGTTTTGCCTTTTTACTATAACATAACAAGCTGCATTATTGATTTTTTTAAAATTATTGAATGAAATTTATATTTGTCAGAACAACTCACTTGGCCATAATATATTTTATGTTTTCTATTTTATAAAATAAGGTTGATATTTTTATACATATCAACAAAAACAATTGATTGATACTAATAGATGGATTAATTAGGTATTAGGTTCTATATTAAATTCAATGTGATTCATGAAGCAATTGATTATGTTGGAGAAGATTTTATGTTAGTGAGTTCTATTTCTATTTAGCTTTATTTATCTACTCAACACAACTGATGGTCATCTGTGAGAAAAGCCTCAATTTAGGAATTAGTTAAATCAAATTTACCTGTGTGCATGTCTTTGTGGGATGGTCTTAACTGTTAACTACTATACTACAATCCTTGTAGACTGCTTATGATATTCTATATAAAACAGTTACAAGATCTGGGAAATAGATTTGGTGAAAATACAATATATACATATATAAAATTCTCAAATAATAAAATGTCATTAAAAAAAGTAACTAAAAATTGATTTGGGTGAGCAATACAGCAAACCTCATACCCACCACCCAACACAATTGTTTCTGCTTCATCTTTTTTTGAGTTCCATCCCTGACTTCTCTAAACACCTGGAAATGTAAGGCAAATTCTTTCCTTCTGAATTGCACTTGATTAATGTTTTATGATAACCACAGAAAAAGAAATTACAGCAGTTCTCCTTCACCTATAGTTATTGATGCAATTAATTAATTAATGAACCTATATGTACCTCTTTATTCATGACATATACTTAATAATTATTTTTCTCATGTAAATAAAAATAAATAATTATGCAAATAAAAAAGAAAATTTTAAAGGTTTTGATGTCTGGATAGATATTTCAAGCTAACTATCATCAAGTTGTCTATGACACTGTCTAAAATCCTATTAATTTCTAAGGACTTCTACTGAGGTTTTCTCTATAATTCATCAGAAAAATTGTGTTTTCTGGCTAGTTTTTACACTCACTCTAAGTAGAGATTTTCAATTTTATTGTTCATTTCAGAGATTGAACTTTAGGTTTTATGGATTTATAGTTAGCTGTCTTCAATTTTATTGACTTTCCTTTTTATATGTAATGTTTATTGTCTACTAATAACAAGCAGCACAATTTATTTCTCTACACTATTAATGCAGACTTATATCATCTTTGTTAATATGTTTTTGTTACCATTCAGTTGAAGACTTTGTTTTCCTCATGGTTTCTTATTTGAATATTGGGATTTAGATAGGAGCTTCCAAGTTTAAGATTATTTGCAAATTTTGTAACTATTTCATTGTTTTTGGTGAATGGTTCTATTTTGGCCATGAAGCAATTTTGAATTGTTTATTCTATTAACATCCTCAGATGCTGTCTCAGTGGTTGTCTTAATCAGGGTTTCTATTCCTTCAAAAAACATCATGATCAAGAAGCAAGTTGCCAAGGAAAAGGTTTATTAAGATTACTCTTCCACGTTGCTGTTCATTACTAACAGAACTCAGGACTGGAACTCAAGCAGGTCAGGAAGCAGGCGCTGATGCTAAGGCCATGGAGCGAGGCTACTTACTGGCTTGCTCAGCTTGCTCTCTTATAGAGCCCAAGACTACCAGCCCACAGATGCTACCACCCACAAGGGGCCCTCCCCCATTGATTACTAATTGAGAAAATACCTTACACCTGGATCCCATAGAGGTATTTTTTTTCACCTAAAGCTCTTTTCTCTGTGATAACTCCAGCTTGTGTCAAGTTGAGCCATAAAACCAGCCAGTACAGTGGTTGTATGCTCTGTCTGCTGTAGTGACTACTCTAGGCACACTTGAGAAAACTGTGTGCCCTGATGTGGGGTGTCCTCTTGGTTCATAAAGTATAGTCTCCTTTAAAGTGCTTATTTGTTTTCATGAATTCATACCAAATACCAACATAATTACTCACTACAAAAGTCTAAGTCAAATTATCATTTTGCTTGTATATATATCAAACTTTTCTTCATTTATATCAAAGAAGTATCTTTAGCTACATTTATATGCAGGATGTTTGATCTATGACTTAGTTCTGAGATGTTGAAGCAATCTATTATTTCTCTGATAATAATTTAAGACTTGAATTTAAGGTAAGCAAATTTACCTGTTAAATTTTACAAGTTCACATCTTTATAATATTCTTTCTATTCATTTTCTTTTTCCTGTTTTTTCTCTCCTATGTTTCTTTGTCTTTTGTGCATAATTATTTAAAATTGAATTACTGCACCTATATTAAGTTATTTCATATTTATGTTCTACTTCATCTTTTTTATAATTTTCTAATATATGTTTACATTTTATGTGTACTGCATACTGCTTAACTATTCAAACCATTCTATGGTATACAGTACAATGGTATCAAGTACACAAACATTGTTTACTGCCTTCATATACAATATCATCTTCAAAACATGTTTTTCAGGTTTGTGCATGTGTGCCCATGCCCCCCGTGAATGCTTTAAACATTCTTATATATATGCATATCCATGGATACACATGTTCATAGATGTTCACATACAATTGTTGTGTTTATTTGTAGAGGGAAGAATGTTGGGTTAAGTGGTGAGTGTTTTGCATCTGCCCCAGGTCTCAGGCCTCTGGGAGATGTGGGACATGGGATGTTTGACTGTGCTCATCCCACACCCTGCCTGGTCGGTGTTGGGCTGTGACAAGCCTTAGGGCACAGTGGGGTGGGGGGGAGTCCCGGGGACTGCATGGAGCTGGTTCCATCTGGTTCTCAGGCTCTTGGGCATCCCAGGTGCCGCTGGATGTGGTGGAAGAATTGAGAATGGAGCAGGCAGGTGGGGGGACTGTGGGCTGGATCTAGCCCAGGGCTGAGGGGGGAAGGCAGGGAGGAGCCTGGCTGGATCCCTCTGGGAACTGAATCTTTGACTTGTCACCGACTGGCTGGGTTGGCTTGGTAGAGACAGCGGCTGGGAGCGCTGAGAGGCCTTCTGTGGGAGACTGGACTCAACTCTTCAGATAAAGACCTGTTCCATTGTTCCCCACAGTGGATCCTGGTGAAGAGAGACAGTCCATGGTTCTAGGGCATCTATTGTCATGGCTGAGAGTGGCAATGAATGAAACTGTACTCCCCATTCTCAGGGAGGGCCTGAGATTAAAATAACTTTTTAGTGAGGAGTGGCTGGGAAGGAGAGTTTATTGGCTAAGTCTCTAGGTGCCTCATTAAAATGGGAATGTCTTGCAGCTATATGACCACACCTCTACCTGTGGAGGGTCTTGGGGCTACATGACTAATGGTCACATACCTAATGGAGAGCTGCAGCCTGTGTCAGGAAACTGGAGCCAAGGAGCAATGCAACAACAAAGCCTGCTGTCTCCTGTAACGGTTGTTCCCTGCTGGGGACCCTCCTGCTGGGGACCCCCTTACTGTGGCTCTGGGGTTTTAAACCTTAGCTCAACCAGAAACCAGGCTGCCGTCCATGGTCCCACAGAGGAACTGGATATTTAGTGTTATTTATTGAAGCAGAGTCTCTCACTTGAACTCATAGTCCTCTGATTCTGCTAGTCTATCCATGTAGACAACTTGTTCTTGGGATCCTTTGTTGCTTATATCTACTTGCTGAATTTCCTGTTCTCCTAACCTGCATAGAATTTACATGAGTTCTTAGCATCCTAACTCTGGTCAAAATTGTATGGTAAACACATTACCCACAGAATATTCTCCTCAGACCTAGAGCTTTTATTTCTACTGAAACTAAAACTTTGTAACTATAAACAAATACTCTTTATTCCATTTGATGATTATCATTAAAAAATCTTTGAGGGCTGGAGAGATGGCTCAGTGATGAAGAGGACTGACTGTTCTTCCAGAGGTCCTGAGTTCAATTGCTAGTGACCATGCTGGCACACAACCATCTGTAACAGGATACAATGTCTGAAGAGACTGGCATTGTACTTATATACATAAAATAAATAATAATTCTTTAAGAAAAATTCTTTGAATTCTGACTTCAAGGCCTGTGAAGCTAATATGCACTTCTAACTTTTCTTTTCATCCTTTGCTTTATAGATATTTTATTGTTGTCTTTGATGTTATACATGAGATTAACACAATATGAGTATATTAAGTTAAATATGACATCATAAATTTTGATAACCTCACAGCAGAATAATTCTAATTATGATCTTGTCAATTTCTTTGCTATTGTTGTCATAGTTCTACTTTAGTCTACTCACTTAAAAAATATTAAGAAAAATGCATTGTCCTGAATACAATGAAAAGGCCTACAGTAGAAACCATGGGTTAACTGTTGAAAACCCAGTGTCAGGAATGGGTTACATCTCCTGAAGTTGTTGTAAGTGAGGTTCAACAGATTCCTCAGTACATTATTATTATATTCGCAATTATTATATTGGCGATGTTCTTGGTTAGCATCCAAGGTTTGATACTTAGACCCTATTGCTAAAGATACCACCTATTTAAGTTATAGAACATGGGGAAATCAAGACAGTATTCACTTGAAAATTTTATCCATATTGCTTAGCTTTCACTGTACTTGAAGGTGTTTTTCAAGATTCTGGAGGAGAAATCCTTAATCCTGCACAGTTGTTAATCTTTTAAACCACAATAATAGTAAGTCTGATAAAACATACCCACTGGAACAATAGTGGCATGGATATCACTGAAGTAACCAACATGGTAGAAACCTAAGCCAATTGGATTTATGACTTCCTCTAAAACATAAAACCTATACATGCTACTATTATTAGATCATAGAAACTGTGATTATACAGGCCATTGGCCATAAGAGAGAACTTGATCTTATTATTCCTTTAAGTGTTTGTAAACCAAATTTTACTGACGTAGACCTTAGGTTAGCACATCTCTCAGACCTCATTGATGATTCTTCTATTTGCAGTACATAATAATTAACACAGAAACTGTCACAAAACTAAAGATCCAAAACGAAGAAACTGAAAAATGAAATATTCATCTCACTCTCTTCTTCGAAGGTCCAGGGAGCAAGCACTGTGAAACAGGGAGCAGAATGAGCTGGAGATGATAAATGACTAAAAGGAAAAATACATCCCCTGGACATGGCAGGAGAACTGTATATGTGCATGTTTAAGTCAGACTACATGCCAGCATGGGAGGGAGAGCATGGAGTGAAGTCATACCTTTAGCAGAAGAGCTGTTTACATTTGACAGTTTCTGAGAAAAGTAGTTGGTTTTCTTTAAGGATGTGGACACTGAGATACAGTGGATAGCTGAACACTGGAGGGTACATGTGCAGCAAAATCTGGAATTGATTCATTTGAAAAAAACAAGAAATTAGAAGTCAAAGTTGGATAGGTACAGAAAAGGGGTGAATCTAGAAGTTTGAGGGTGGATATGACCAAATATGTTATATATAATTGCCAATGAATTGAAAATGAAAAATACTTTTATACTGACTATTTTAGTCTTGATTTGTGTGGTTTTGTGGGGTTTTTTTGTTTGTTTGTTTGTTTATCAAAATTAAATTTCCACATGGCTTCAGATTCTGAAACTTGGAAGAACTTCAGGACAACATAAAGTTCTTTGTGCTTTTCTCAAAATGGCTTTATTTGTCTTCACATTTTCAAAAATATATTTAAATTTTTATAGGATTCTAGGTTGATAGTGGTTTTAGTTTTATTTTTCTTTAGCACATTTAAGATCCCATTTATTTCTCTTTTAGCTTCTATTTTGCATGATGATGTATCAGCTCTCAGTTTTTGTTTTATTTTTATGTTATATTTAGTTTCCTCTGACTTTCAGGGAGTTTTTGTTTGAGAGACAAATTCAGTCTGGGTTCTGTTTTGTTAACTTTCAGGTGTGTTGAAATTGTTATTTCTTCTCTCTCTCTCTCTCTCTCTCTCTCTCTCTCTCTCTCTCTCTCTCCCTCCCTCCCTCTCTCTCTCTCCCATCAGCTAGACATTTAATCCTAATATTGTGTTATTACCAAGAAATAGAACTCAACTTAATTGTTCGTAATATTTATGCCTGTGTTTGCTGTTTCTGGTTCTCTTCATTCTTTTTTATGGAAGAGAGTTTTGTCACATTATTTTCTTTCTATCTAGACAGCATCTTTAGTGTTTCTTTTAGATCAGGTGAGTTAATGGCAAAAATACTCTCAGCTTGTTTTATTAGAAAAATCTTTTCATTTTCAAGATGTTTCCACTGAATATTAAATCCTGTTTGACTCTGTTTCTCTGTCAGTCTGTCTATATTTGTATATGTATCTATGATCTATCTATCTATCTATCTATCTATCATCTATCTGTATTACTTATAATCTATCCCTTTGTCTGTGTTTGTCTCCCTGTATGTTTGATGTTTGTGTGTGTGTGTGTGTGTGTGTGTGTGTATGTCTCTGTGTTTGCTTCTCTCTGTCCTTCTCTGCCTCTCTGTCTCTCTCTCCCTGACCCCATGTGTATGTGTGTGTGTGTGTGTGTGTGTGTGTGTGTAACTTTAGAAATTGTACTCTTGTGGTGCTTACTGATTTTTACTGAATTTGGGTGATCATGATTTTTTCTTCTGTATGTACCAGGCTTCCCCTGCTCTGCTTCATTTTAGCATTTTAACCATGGGTCCAGAATTTTGATTAGTATGTTTCTCTATATTGTCTTCTTTGATTTTAATTCCTTTCAGTTTCTTTATCATTGACAACATTACTACAGAGCTTTTCTAAAATTTTGAGCATCTTTGTTATTTTAAGAAAATAATAAATGCTTTTCTGCATGTTTCTCATCTCACACTTGAAAATGTGTATATTAGACCACTACATGTGTCCACAAGTCACTTTATCACTTTTAGTTCACTCATATTTTGTCTCTTTGTGTTCTGATTTGACTGTGTTCTTTGCTAAAATTTTTGATGGAACTTAGTTCTCAGCTGAAGTACAAAGAGCACCCAGGGAAATAATTAGGCTATGGGGCCTCTTCCAATGGATGAAGTTGATCTTTTCGTGAGAGAGTGGAAGGGAGCAATTGAGCTCTTCTCTGCTTTTTGCCATGTAAGGACACAGGAATTTGTCCCTTTGGAAGATCCTAAAATAAGGTGACATCTTGAGGCAGATACCAGAACTCAGCAGGAAAAAATGCTTTCAGCTCCTGTGACCATGAGAGATGAATGTCTGTTGTTTGTATAAGAACCTGCCTCAGTAGCTTTCTTTAACAGTGTGAGCCTTTTTAAATACACTGCTGTCATTTGAATAGTATCTAGTGTTAGAATTACAGTATTTGGATACACGTTTCTACCCATACTTAACATTATTGATTCCACACATGGGCTCGTTCTTCTGATACTACAGCTATCATCCTTAGAATCCATACTTGCTCCTCTCTATGTTTTCCGTTTCCCTCACCATTAGTTCTCCATTATCCTTTAAATCCTCCAGCATCACTGAATGGATTTATACAGTGTCTGTTTCAAAATGCTTATCTGCTAATTCAATCATTTAATTCACTTCTGAATTTAATTCTATTTACTGATCTTTCCTCGGTTTATATGCTACATTTTCTTGTTATTAAGGTGATAATAATTTTTTTATGAGATGCCATACACCTGTCAACTTTATATCAGAATGTGCTCTATTTTTGGAGCATTGCATTTTGGTTTCTTTCCCTAAGAATGTACTACAAATAGCTTAAGTTTGAAACAAAATGTAGGATGAAACACTTATATTTTTACATTCCCTACACCTTCACATATTCATACTCAGCTTCTTCCATTATCAATGGCTCCTACAACCAATCAACTACATTAACATAACAACACTGCTTAAGTTTCAAGATTCATTTAGGGTTCCCTTTAGAAACGTTCACATGTTTATCTTTGCTTAATAGGGCCTGTCTGGTGTTTCCATTCATCCCCTTCATTTATCACTTGTGGCAACCATGGATTCTTTTATTATGTCTATTATTTTACTCTTTTTAGAATGTCAAAAGTGTAACCTTTTTGGTACCCTTCACTTAACAATATGCCTTTTGAGCTCTTTGTGTCTTGATGACTTGTTTTTGTATATATATTGTAATACTCTGTTGTTTGCATGTAACATAATTTATTTGTCCAGTTACCTGCAGAAATATATGTTCCCTATTTCCAAATTTTGACAATTATGTGTACTACTATTTTGTGAAATGATATACCTTGCTCTCCCATGAAGTTATGTTACTCAGGTCTTTTGAAGTTTTTTGTTCTTAAATTTTGAATTTGGTGTTAGATTTTCTTTTACTCTAGGGCTAGTCTGACCTCCCCCTCTAGCTTTTCTTTTTTATCTCCATTCTAATCATCCACTATTAGTTTGTATATGCAGTGAACATTTTCTTTCTTTCAGGAAATCAGAATTTGGTGTTTCCACTTTATAAGATCTAGAAATGCTTCTTTTTGCAGTTCTACCACCAATATTATTTTAATGTTCTTTATTAGAATATATTTATTATACATAATAATTGTTTGGAGATCATAGTGAAATAAAGGGTAAGGATAACATAAAAGCTGTAGGTGCTATAATGTGGAAGGTTGACACCCAGGTGTCCAAGACCTCTGTACTCTTGAACTTACAGCAACTTTGATTATCTTTACAGGAAAGGTAAAGACTGGCCTCATCAATATTACTTGTTTTTTTCTCAAATTTGCATTCTTCGGATACATGTTGTATTATTCAGCTAAAGACAAGGAAGGCACATGTATATTTCTTCAGTGTCTTTCATCTTTCCATCCAGAACTTTCTATTATGAGCTGTTCCCTGAATTCTGGTGTCATTCTTATTCACAGTTCTAATAAACAAACTGTTTATTAGTTGGCATGCTTTTTTTGCCCACTCCTCACAGTTGTGGCCATTTGTGATGGACTAAAGCTATCAGTGTGACCACATGGTCTCCTTTGTCTAACAGTTCCCCTTTGTTCTCCTCCTTTCTAAAATCAGACAGCAACTCTTGGATGCATTTTTTTGAGCTTTCTAATGTTTACAGTGGGAGGATAAATTCAGTACAGGTTACTTCAAGTGAGTCAGAGAAAAGAAGATCTAATTTGTTGACTCATTTTCTTTAATCCTTTGTTTGCCTTCTCTCAGTCTTCTCAAGAGGATAGTAGCTTCTCACCATAGTAATAGGCTTAAAAGTTAAAATATTGATGTTTCTTGAATGAATCCCTTAGAAGTAGTTACCCACTTCTGGTATGAACATTTAATGCAGCATAGATCTCACTGCATCTCAGTAAGACTAGTCTTTGTAGACAGTTCTCATGGCTTACAACTACCCCCTTATGATTTGCTGAAATCCCCTTTCCTTTAATTCCAGTTTATTTTCATTTTCTTTCTTTGCATTAGTCTTTAGTTGCTTTAGTCTTGGATAAATTATCATTTTATTATAAACATGTAACTGTTAATAAAAACAAAAGAACAATATCTAATTTTACATATCACTCTTTTAGTCACATAATTTTACATCTGTTGTCATAGCCAAATAGGTGTAATTAGTATGATTATTAAATATGCATAACATGAAATCCTGTAATTATAGGTTATCATGTTTGTGAAGGGGTGCCAAATGCTATTCACAACTGCATCCATTTTAGTAAGATATCTCCCTGGTATATTGTGGGCAAAAGAAGAGAAGTATTATAATGGTTTTATCTTCAAAAATAAACATTGATTACTTAACATCAGTTCAAGTATAACATTTGTGGGTTAGCCCAATGATTAATGAAAACAGCAGAAAGCAGAGCTCTGATAGGCAGAAATGACTCTAGAAATAAAATAAACCCACAAAATACCAAAAGATTATAATAATAATTATATTATTGAGAATCAAAGTATAAAATTTAGTTACAGAAGTTCTGATTGGATGATGGTAACATAATTCAGCTACAAAGCACTGTTTCTATAATGAAAGAACTGTTATTCAAAAATATTTTTTATTTTATTGATCATTTATTATATATTGAAAATAAACATATCTTTTATTTAATATCTAACATCTAACATTATAGATTAGAAAATAGGATGTTTCTTGCTATTTCATCAAATCATTTAGTTAACAATATCTAAGCATTTAATACTAATAAGTCGGATTCTAAAATATACACACACTGACAATACATCTGGCTTCCATCTCGCTTGATTAAAGAGAAGGCATTGATCTCGCTCAGTGGTCTTTTATTCTACCGGACATCTTACTTCACTTTAAAAACATGATATTTAGCCTCATTTAAGAAAAAAGATAGAATAAGTTGTATACAAATAGATACAGATAGCCAAATGCCATAAATAACTACTACCTGCAAGCTTGTTTTCTGGTAAATAAATAAATGTCTGATATTTTAGAAAAAAAATTAAGAAAAAAATTGAGAGTCCTCAAGACTGTAACAGACTCACCCATCAGCTGTGATGACAAACAAAGTTTACCTGAAACAACAGTTTGTTTATATTACAAAGGAGAATAGAAAATAATGGAGAACAAAGTTTCAGAAAATAGCCTAGGAAAGACAGCAGCAAGTGAGAGGTTGTCAGTTCTCTACACATCTGAGGTTTACTTATCAAAAGGAGCATGCTCAGAAAAGCCAGAGACCTTATATGAACTAAAAGGAGGCAATTACTATGTTAATGACCCATAAAATGACATGTGACCCTCCGTTTCCTCCTTTTCTTCCTTCTTGCCCTCTGATAGACGGCCACATGGGAGCGCTGCCTCACCTTTACACTCGCTGTACCACTGCCTTAATAAGCTATGTACCTCTGTGCAAATATCCATTGTACAACCACTGGTGTACTTTTGTACAGCTACTCATTGTGAAGAGCTATGAAAACTTAGAAACTTCAGCCTCTCAAGACTCACATCTCTAACTGTGACACTATATTATATCAGAAACTAATAAACTAATATATGAAAAAATATTCTTTGTTCTATAGTAACAAAAATGCTTACATTTTTTTGTCTTGTGCAGAAAAATCAATATTAAATTCTTGGAATAGACTGTGGGAATGATTTGGAGGCATATTCTTTTGGACAAACCAAGGATTTCCACATGCTGAGATTCAAAGATCAGACTAAAAATGAATGAAATGGGTTGGGGCCTGTGTCATACGTGTGAGTATGTTGTTAATTTCCAAAACTAAAGTTTTGTCATTCTTCACAAAATGTCACAAAGAGTCTAATGAGAAAGTACGTTAGATACAGTCTCCATATATTGCATGATAAACATGTATCTAAGATTTCTCTAAGAACCATAAATGTTACCAGTTGATAGAAATTAAACATGGCTTTCATGGAGGATAATGGACCTAAAGTTTCCTTGAAGAGGGCTGGGGTCAGAATTCTGCCAATAGGAGATAAAAAGGAAGAAAGTAACTTTTTTTTAATTTTTATTTTCATTTTTTAGCTCTCTGAGTAATTAGCTCTGTAACCTCAGTAACAACAAAATTAGAGTAGCAAGTGAATAAACAAACAAGTGCTCTAACATATGTTTCTACATTTAGAGAACATTCAGGAAAAGAACTCTCGGAAGAAGGGGTTTCATTTTTAACTCTCATAGAATGTTCAGCTTAGAGCAATATATTTTTTTTTTTTTTTGAGAAATGAGGTTAAGTGTGTTGAAAATTGAAGACCAGAATTTGGCAAGGAGTACAGGACTGGATGACACTTTCACTGTTGTCACATGTGGGTGGAAAAAGCTCCGAGCTTATCCTGAGATATTAATCTTTGTCGTTCTGAAAGAATGCATGGGAAACACAGCATCCAAAGTTTGTTATGCAGTTAGGAAAGATGCTAAAGAGCTGTAGTTTATCTAAGAAGTGCCAGAGAGCTTTCTTTTTATCTACTTTAAACCAATCAACTTTTCTTGAAATCATTATTATGCCAAAGTGACATATTTTGTACTGATATTCTACTAATCTTCTCTTCTTCTGTTACATTGAGCAAACAAGCCATTATAATGTTCAGAGACAGAGGGAATGCTTTGGGGCATTTAGTTAACTTTGGGATTGGTTGAGTAGCAGATGTAACTCATGTGGTTAACACCTGAGTTTGATGGGGCTGAGAGTATAGATTTATGGCTTGTTTTGAGAAATCCTTTTAAAAATAAAAATAACATTAGAACCAAGTATTTGACTTCCTCAGTATCTACACAGACTATATTTGATGTCATGAATGACATAAGGATCTAGTGAGTTTTTCTCCCAAATGGAAAATTTATTATTATCCTTTATTGAGCACATTATTTCATTTTTAGAACAAGGCTTTAATTTATTTTATGTCCCAAATGTTAGAATATCATAGTGTTTGATACTGTTATTTCTTTCTCTTGATTTAACTGTTCTTACTCTGATAGAAACTACATTAACCTACAGTAACTTTCAAATAATTTGATATTTAAGATAGTTGATTTTTCTCTATTGTTTTAAAAGTGACAACTTTTAAACTATAAAACTATAAAATATTATAGGTCAACTTTAGCAAAATTTATTTTCTACAATGTTGTTTTGATATTAATAATTTAAACAATATGTTTTAAATCTAAAACAGAGCTACAAGTTTCTAAATAACATATTTCTGTCTAAGTAGCTGAGTGGGATATTGTCCCCGGATTCGATGTGTACTGTTGCAGTTATTATAATTTAGTAATACTGAATCTTTCCCACTTAAGTAAATGTCTTTTTCTAACATTCATCTTTTTCAGCTGTTTATATTTTACAGGTATTTTTTACATGATATATTGATTGTTATATCTTTCTATTACAGGTTTTTCTCATGGCCTTATCATATCACTTCTTCAATTATATTTTCTCCTTATAACATTTATTCCTAGGCATGATTGATTTTTCAAATAACTTATGATAGTGTGCCACTGGCTTTTAAATGAATTTATGAACAGGTATAAATTAGATAATGAGAATTTTCCTGGAATCTATTCAAGAAATTAAATGAAGATTTGCCAACGTTCCACTACTCTATTTTTTAGCTATTCTTGATAATAGTAGCTTCCTCATATTAGTTTTTAAACAGAGTTCAATCACATCATTTGCTCTATTTGATCATTAATGTCATCAAGAGATATGAACTTGGAGATTCTCAGCAGTGATATGATTTACACAAGAGCACTCAGTAGGAGAGCAGCTGAGCTTGAAACTGTATAAAGGTAACTGTAATCTCCTCACTGCACCCTTCCACACAAAGTCCTCAGCTACTTGTCAGGTGTCTGACTCCTTTGAAATTTGTCCCAGCATTTTACAACCAAATACTGTAATAACGTATTTAAATTATCTTTGAGTTTATGCTGATGTTATTTTTCAGTTGTGTACTAATGACAGTCTTGGATATGCCTATTCAAATGCTGTGTCCTTTAGAGAAGTAAAATAATCTAGCGGTTCCATGAGATGGAGCATTACATACTCACATAACCTAATGAGACCACAGGTATCACATATGCTCAGGAATAGTGAAATAACTGTCATTAACACATTGTTTTATGAAGTATGGGTAAGTTACTCAATGTTAATATGCAGAAACCTTCCTAGTAACAACCTGTCAAGAGCAAAAAGGGATTGTATTTATTAGAATAGAGACATGAAAGAAAAAAATTAACATTGGTGAAGAACTGAGAAATTTGTCAAGAGAACACAAACATTTTGTAGAACAATCCTAAGTCATACGAGGATTTAGAATTTCTCTCTCTCCTCTCTCTCTCTCTCTCTCTCTCTCTCTCTCTCTCTCTCTGTCAATTCATATTAGAGGTAATCACTCATTATGTTTAAAAGATTAGACACAGACACATTAAAAAAATCAGCCTCTTTTCTTTTAAATTGGCATAAAAGATACATATTTTGGAGGGTTTATGAGGAATAATGGGAAATTTGAATATATTTTTTAAAATCAGTCCAGAGAAATGACCCTGTCAGTAAGTACTTGCTATTCAACTGTGAGAACCTGAGTGAATTCAGTCTTCAAAACCACATGAAAAAGCAAGACCTTGTGATATATAATTGTATTCCCAACACTGGAGACCTTGAGACCTGGGGATTAATTGGTTAACAAGACTAACCTAATCACAATGGTCCAAAGTCAGTAACAGTCCCTGTTTCACAAAAAACAAACAAAAAGTATGTCTCCTACAAACTAATATCTGAGGTTATCTTTTTATATCCAAATACATGTGCACATGTGCACATACTCAACTTTATATACAAGTACACGTCCATACACATAATCACACAGAAGTATTGACACACTCATGAATTCAAAAAGGGGAATGCAAAACTATCAGTGATGTTTAAAGATGCAACCTATATCACCTGTGTATAATGACATAAAGCTCAGCCATTCAACAAAGAAGATGCACTGGTAATACATTCAAACAAGTATTTTAATGATATATGTGAGAGGCATTGATTATATATGTTTATTGTGAGATTTTTGTCTCCAGAAATGACAGAAAGCACAAAGGTTTATAGGCATGATGGCTCATCAATATGGTTTCCTGAAAAAGGAATCTTTATCAATCTCCTGAGCAAAATTCCAGGAAACATTGTGGGAAAGGTGGAAAGAAGAAGACAAGAGTCAAGGATAGAGTATAGGGTTTGAGTGCTGTGAGATGCTCTGTTTTGCAAGCACATGATAGATATACTCATTACCTCACTGCCTCTATGATTTCCCATACACGATATGCAGGAGATCGAGACTATCAAAATTTGATTGGAGTTGATGAAAAGACCTCACTCTTAGCTAAGTAGTTCTTGGTGTATGATGACTACTCAGGTAGGGACAGTCATTGGTGATATATGTTTATTATGTTGGTTTGGTTTGGTTTGTTTTTTTATGTGTGGTATATTGTCCATGCTCTAGTGGATGCTCTCACCCTCAGGTATATATGGTCAGAACTAATTGAATTCAATGGGTCATTTAAAAGACAAAATAAAGAAGATGTAAAATTGGGGAGATATACGTAAGAGGGATAATGGGGGACCTAGAGAAGGAGAGTAGAGTTGTATGAATGATATTCTCAAATAATAAATAAAAATTTTATTTAAAAATCTAAAATGGAATGAAAAGAGAAACATTTCTAGGCACAAGAAGACTCAGAAAGAGCACAGTGCCTTTAAAGGCTCTAGGAAATATTGTATCATGATTCTTCACATAGAAGGAGATACCCTATTCGAAATATAGATAAGATTAGACCTTTTCCAAGATGGAGTAGAAGGAAACACTATGCTTACTAACCAGACTTCCCAAAGCACCCAGGAACTAAACCACCAACCTATCACTCCAGCAGCATATGTATCAGAGGATTGCCTTATCTAGCATCAATGGGAGGGGAGTCCTTTGGTCCTGTGGAGGCTCAATGACCCAGACTGAAAGTGCTCTCAGGTGGGAGTAGGTGGGTGAGAGAGCCCCTCCATAGAAGCAGGTGGAGGGGGAAGGGTAATAGGGAGTTTGTGAGGGGAAACTGAGAAGGGGAATCACATTTGAAATGTAAATAAATAAAATAAACAATAAAAAACAAATTTATAGTAGTCCATGATCTCTCCTAGAAAAGGAGTTGACACTAGCTCACCTGATGTTCAAAATTAGTCTGTATATCAGATATTAATTTGCTCATCCAAATTAATACAAAATTAAGAGACTAAGATATAGGAAGTAGGTTATCCTATATTATGGAGTTAATATGAAAGGAACCATTATTTATAACTTTGTAACTATTGAGATATGAATTTCAAATTATAACATGTTTACCCATTTAGAAAAAAAAAAATGTCCACATGTGACTTAGACTTTTAGGAATGGTTTTTAAAATCCCTGTTGACAATCTAGAATGTACTGCATGATTGTAAACTTGTTAAAAATTGCATTAAGTTCCTTTGCACACCTAAAAACTTGCTATCTTTGTCCCATACACATATCTTACTAACACTTAATACTGTCTAAACTTATAAGGTAACCATCTCCCTGACACTGATCATCCATTTATAAAGTGGATAAAATATTGGTAACTCCCTCAAGTATTTTTTAAGCAAATAGAGGAGAGAGTGCCTATTAATTTCCCTGGTGTGTTTATTTTATAAGTGTGTACTAGAGGAAGCCAAGTAAAACATGAACATCAAGTGTTTGACACACAATGAACACTAAGCAAATGTTAGTAACTGCCAGTTTTACTATTAGGAACTTCAAGTCATAATAGGAAGACTGACAAATAAATCTATTTAAATTTATAGATGATATTTTGGGAAGAAAAATATCAAGGGCATATAATTTTGTTCTCCATGAATATAAGTGATTAGGCTTGAAGGTATGGTATTGAAGAAAAAACATTTTACTATAATGATTAACCATTCTAACATTAGGAAAATTACCCCACCTTAAAAAGAAAGCCCATGTAATTGGAGCGATTAATTAATCGATTACTTACTCTGGAGTGTGTGTGTGTGTGTGTGTGTGTGTGTGTGTGTGTGTGTATGTGTGTGTGTGTGTGTATGTGTGTGTGTGTGTGTGTGTGTGTGTGTGTGTTCAGGTGAACACGAATGTGAATGCATGTGTGCGTATGTAAACATGTACACTGTGTTCCTATGGTCAGAACACAGCTTCAGGTATTGGTCTTCAAATGACTTGCACCTTTTTTTCTGAAACAAGCTCACTCATTTGCGTGGAACACTGCTGTGTAGATCAGAATAACTGCCCTGAGAGTTTTTAGGGCTAGACTTGTATTCTGCTCTTATCTACCTATTGTATTTAGAGGTGTGTCAGCAGAATTTGCTATTTAGATGGATGGTGTGACTCAACATCAGGTCCTTACACTCCTAGGCTTGAATGAATAAGCTCTTTCCCCAGCCCCAGTGAAGTATCTATATATCAAATAAACAATTCACCCATATTTATATGGAAATAAATATATGCTAGAAACATGGTAGTGTAATTTTCAAAACTGCATTCTTTCAAAACTTAGCATTTGGATGATTGAAAGATATTTATAAAAAACAATTGTTCTTTGAACTTTGAACTGTATAGTATATCATATGCAAATACTAATTCGAAAAACTACTTTTAAGGTAAATTATTTGTGTAAATATGAACCAAACGTCAACTAAAATTATTCATTGATGACCTAATTTTCAAATTGTCAATAGCTTACATTGTTAAAATATAAAGAGGACTTTAATGTATCTCAAATGAAAGTATGAATTTGTTAGATTATTTTGATAGACATCTGCATACTGTCATTAAATATAAATAGCCTGTTCTCAATATCTTTATTTCATTGTATTTTTATTGAGACAGGGTCTCTCACAGTGGAGCCCTGGATATCTTAGAACTCACTGTGTAATCTAGTTTGTCATTGAACTCAGTGATCTATCTATTACATATTAAATGCTTGGATTAAAGCATTCCCAAACATCATGCCCAAACAATCTCATTCTCTACATTCTTCTTTATATACATTATTTATTTTACAAAAATGACATATATGCAAGAATTCTTATTATAATGTTCATGAGATGATGAGATAAATAACTGAAGCTACTCATTGAAAGGAAATGAATTAATATATTCTCACATGTTTAATTGAATAAATAATATGTAAGGGCCTGGAGAGAGAGCACTGACAAAAAAGTGCTTGGCAAATATGAGGAACAAAGTTTTTCAAGCAAATGCACACAATAAGTAAGCAGGAGTTACTATTCTAACATCTAATAAAATAGACTTTCAAGCAAAATTAATCAAAAGAGATGGGGAAAAGACACTTCATACTTATCAAAGAAGCCCCCCTCGATTCTACTCCCCAAATGAAAAGGCACCTATATTCATAAAAGAAACATTACTAAAACTTAAGTAACAATCAAACCCCTCACGTTAATAGGGGGAGACTTCAATACTCCACTCTCACCAATAAATAGGCCACCCAGAAAGAAACTAAACAGAAATAATGAAACTAACTGATGTTAGGAATCAAATGGACCTAACAGATATCTATGGAAGATTTCACCCAAACACACACACACACAAATATACTGTCTCTTAATCTCATGAAAACATCTCCAAAGCTGACCATTTACTCAGTCACTGTCTTAGTCAGGGTTTGTATTCCTGCACAAGAAATCATGACCAAAAAGCAAGTTGGGGAGGAAAGGGTTTATTCGGCTTATACTTCCAGATTGCTGTTTATCACCAAAATAAGTCAGGACAGGAACTCACACAGGACAGGAACTTGAAGGCATGACCTGATGCAGACGCCAGGGAGGGTTGCTGCTTACTGGATTGCTTCCCATAGCTTGCTCACCTTGCTTTCCTATAGAACCCAGGACTTCCAGCTCAGGGATGGCACCACCCACAATGGGCCCTACCATCATTCTTCATGATCATTATTCTGTGAAAAAATGCCTTACAGCTGGATTTCATAGATGCATTTCTTCAAGGGAAGCTCCTTTCTCTGTGAAAACCCAGCTTATGTCAGGTTGACACACAAAAGCAGCCAGTAAAGTCATCAAGCAAATATCAACAGACACAAGACAGTTGAAATAGCCCCCTGTATATTATCAGTCCACTATGAATTAAAGCTGGATTTTAAGAACAGAAACAACATAAAACCAACAGACTCATGAAAACTAAAAAACTCTACTCAATTATAACTCTGTTAGGAAAGAAAGAAATAAAGACTTTCTAGAATTCAATGTAAAAGAAGGCACAACATACCAAAACTTATGGGACACAATGAAAGCAGTGCTAAGTGAAGAAATCATAGTAGTACTAAGTACCTTCATAAAGAAATTGGAGAGATCTCATACTAGCAACTTAACAGCACACCTGAAATCTCTAGACCAAAAGGAGCAAACACACCCAAGAGGACTGAGGCAGGAAATAATTAAACTCAAAGCCAAAAATCATTAAATTAGAAACAAAGTGAACAATACAAAGAATCAATGGGACTAAGAGTTGGTTCTTTGAAAAAATCAACAAAATAGACAAATCCTTAGCCAAGCTAAATAAAAGGCAGAGAAAATAATCTAAATCAACAAAATTAGAAATAAAAAGGGAGACACCAAGGAAATCTAAAGATCCTTAGGTCCTACTTCAAAAATCTGTACCACATAAAATTGGAAAATCTAAACAAAATGGATGATGTTCTTAATAGATATAGCTAAACATTAGTAGCAGTTATGGAAATCTTGTGGAAGACTGGAACAAAGTAATAGAAAGAGCCAGAAAGACCAAGGACATCAGGAGAGAACCTACAGAATCAACTAACCTGGGACCATGGGGCTAACAGAGACTGAGTGATCAACCAGAGCACGTGCATGGGATGGATCTTGGTCCTGTACACATATATAACAGATGGACAGTTTGATCTTCATGTGGGACACCTAAAAGCACAAGAAGGGTCTGTCTCAGACTCTGTTGCTTGCATTTGCATCTCTTTCCTCTAATTATGCTGCCTTGTATAGGTTCAATAAGGAGATGTGGCTAGTCCTATTGCAACCTGATAGTCCAAGGATGGTTGATATCTGTGGGAGGCCTCCACTTCTCTGAGGAGAAACAGAGGGGAAATTGGCAGGGAAGGAAAGAGGGAGGGACTTAGAGGAGAGGAGGGAAGGAAATCTGCAATCTGCATGTAAAGTAAATAAATTAATGAATGAATGAAAAAGTTTAATGTATACCAAATACATTAATGTGCATAAAATATTAAAACAACAATAAATAAGATACATTATGAAACTGGCTGACTTTGGTGTCTACTATTAGTCACTTGGTCTTCAATGTATGATATCCATCTAATATACATGTATCTTGACTTGTCAAGAAGAGAAGAAAATGAGATGAGGAATGTATATTATACTTCTTTAAGTTATTCTTGCCGTCTTTTTTTCTAGGAGGAAAATAGGTTGAAATGGATAGTGGTAGTTAGAGGGTACAAATTAGGTTTGGAGAAGAGAAGTCTTTCATAGTAATAAGAATATGAGATAATGCACCTGCTGTCAGCAAGCCACTTGTGCCCCTTATTAGCCACGAACACAGCCAAATGCAAAATAGTAAACATATTTAAAATATTATGAGCTTTAAAAAAGTACTGTGTTACATCTTTATTGAATTAATTATTAATATTTATGTATTCATCTCTATTTGTGTAGGTGGGACCATGTGTAGTGGTCAGAGGACAACTTTTATTTGTTGCATTTATACTTCTACCTATGGGTCTTGGAGATTCAACCCAGGTTATAAAGCTTGGAGGCAAGTTCCGATACCAACTGGTCCATCTTGCTTACCCATGTGTTTCTTAAGTACTTTTGTATTCTAGATCTACCTAGCTGTGTTAAGTTGTAATTAATTAGCCATGCAAAGTGCACAGTCAACTCTGAAGACTCAGCACACATGACCAGAATTAATGTTGACTTTAATGTTCAACAGACCGATGCTAACAGTGGCTACCCACTCATTTAGAAGAATGAAGGCTTGAACTCCAGTCTTCTTCATCCAATAATTCTTAGCTTTTTGTTGTTGGTGTTGTTTTCATGGTTTTTTCAACACGAGGTTTCCATGTGTACCTCTAGCTGTCCCAGAACTCATTCTGTTGACTAGGTTGGCCTCTGGACTGGAACTCAGATATCTGCCGGCCTCCAGAGTGCTGAAGTTAAAGGTGAATGCCACGAGGCTTAGCAGTGTTCTTAGTTTTTTTGAGAAATAGATCAATGTATCCCTTGGTCTTTATTTTTATATGTGAAATTGAAAAGTTGATAAAGTAATGATTTCACAAATGTTAAATTGTTGCTATCAGAGTTACCTACACATTTGCTACAGTAGCAGGGCCAAAATAACTCATAGCTCTCAGCCTCCTTTGGAAATAGAACCGAAGACATGTCACATGTTTGCTTCCCTATAGTTTTGTTTCTTTCTGAATAGTTTATATCCAATGATGAATGCTCTTGTGAACATGCAGGAGCCAGATCTGCTTATCCCAGTCAGCAGAGCTCTGGAGATCACAGCATCTTTGAAATCTCCCTCAGTGTTCACAGAGTTGTTCCACTGAGATGGAAACAAAAATTGACTTTCTTTCCTTCTAGTCTCAATTCTTATTCTTTTCCTTCATTTTGGAAAAAAAAAAAAAGATATTAATTCTAGTGAAGACTAAGCCAGGCTAACTTTCATCTCAGGGTCTGCTTCCTGGGAAACAAACTATAATGCATGGATTTCAATATTTCCTCCAATTATCGTATTTCATAATCCAAGGGCTATGCCAATGTTCTTAATGATAACTCTCTGAGGTAAAAATGTTATAGGCCTCTATGTATGAGCATGTCCACATGCTTGCATACATAGAGGATATATATGTAGTCACTAAATATAAACTTCTTGTTTTTAATAGAGAGTGCCAATAAAAGACATAATTGTAATAAATACAGAATAACATTTTATTTTTTTAAAAAATAATGTATATATGTAAATTCTATTTGTATTATTGACTTATTTCTCTGTATTTATTTATGAAGTATGGAAATGGTGATACACACACACACACACACACACATACACACATATATATGTATGAAAATTTGTGCTTACCTCTATCAAATAAAATCAGCTGGAAGCAGTGCTTACTTTCTCTTATTTTATACCTACAACTCTCTGTAACAATTGATGCCAAATGATTTAACATATTTATATAATTTCAAAGATTGTTGGATTATATTGGTTAAGCATTTCAGCCTGATTTCAAAATGGATGATGTTCTTCTTACAAAATATACTATTGTTTTACTACAGAAGAAATTTAGACCCTGCCAAATGATTTGGAGTTGGAAGGGAACATAAAAGCTACTTATTACAGAAAATACCCATAAGCTCTTTCTCTTGTGTAAAATGTACCAAGCTGGTAATTCTTTTCTGAATAAGCATACAGAAGAGAATGTTAAGGCCACAGTTGTGTCAGTTGGGAAGAATAAGGGTACTGATTAGTGAAGTCTAACACGAGCACACAAGTTAGCACTGGTATATTCAATGCTGTGCATTTTTAAACCTGAGTTCAGTGAAACATTATTCTATAAAGAAGAAATCTGTTACACCTAGATATTGAAATATCTACCACTGCATACACATATTTACAAAATGGGGTCAATATTAAAATCTACCAGTAACCTATTATCAAATTTAGATGTACATGTTTACAGATTTTATAAAAATTTGAAGTACATTTAATTTAAATGAATAACAATTTGAAGCAAGTGATATGGAGGACAATGTCATTTCTTTGCTACCTGTGCTGTTGATTGCAAAATCACTGCCACCATTTAGTGTAGCCACTTACATTTTACATAATGAATATTAAATAGAACTTGAAAATTCATACCATGCAGGTTATATCTGCTGTGGGGCAGGACAAAATGTGTTTCCATCATTATTGAAAGTTTTATTGGACATGACTCAATGCCACTGGCACTCTAAAATTATTATGTTGGTATGTTCCAATGGCTTCATGAATCGTCAACAAAAATTAATTGAGGGTTATAATTGATGTTAAGAGAAATCTAAGTGTTTATGTACAGCTTATGTAAGGGCTACATCAAAGTTATTAATACGCTGTGACAACTTCTTTCCAAGTTAACATTTATATGTTGAAAACAAATATAAATATGAACACATTTTTGACATTAAGCATACCATATGTTTAGTGATGCAGCAAAGGTCTTTGTACTCTAGACTTGTATGGTAAGTACCATAGGAGAAACTTTCATGATAATTAATACACATGTAAAAGAAGTGTCAATGGGTATGTTACTTGTAGTTAAAGAACAGAAAATATTTTAAAAACTAATTTTACATCATTATTTTGATTGATATTTTCTCCTTTTATTTTTGAGATTATAACTAGATCATGTCTCTCTTCTCTTTTCCTCAATTTAAACCTTCATATATAGCCTTGGTGCTCTTTATAGTTTGTGGGTTCCATTTTATTAAATACAGATGTGTATACACATGTATATTCCTAAATTAATCTGATTAGTTTGTATAATGTTAATTGTATTAAGTTTTCAGTACTGACCACTTAGTACTGGATATCTAACTAGTGTGCTAGTGTGCTCTTCCCTGGAGAAGGCTGTTTCTCTTTCTCTCTCTCTCTCTCTCTCTCTCTCTCTCTCTCTCTCTCTCTCTCTGTATTCCTTAGTTGCCTGTAGTTTCTTGAGGGTTGGGGTCTTGTATGTTTCCCTTCGTACATAGCCAAGTGTCTTAGGGATTTCCCTTCTGGATCACTATTCGACACTATCTCACACAAACTCCCCGTTCCTTTTCCTCTTGCAATCTTATCTCTTCTGTCATGTTGTCTAGACTTAGTTGTGGGAATAATATTGTTCATTACAGTCTGTGTGTAGGGAACTAGAAATCTCAAGTTCAAGTCTGTATGCGTAGCATGTTTTCCTGCTTTAGAACTCTCAGGGTATTTGTACAATGAATCTGAGATTGACATTTTTTCAATTACATAGACGCAAAAACTGATATTAAAATATAATTTATGAGAACACAAAAATGATAAACATTTTATAAAATATAATCTCAGGCCTGGGCACATTTTAATGATCCATATTATAAGCCTTCATTATGCCATTCTTATAGGATGGCCTATAGGAAAACCATGTTAAGAAAGTTTCAGTTCCTAAACAATTGTAAGCAAATCTTTCTTAAATAGTCGCTACTAATGATGCTGACTATATGATTTGTTTGCATTATTCAAACTGTATGGGAATCAGCTTCTGGCATACCCTAAAAACTTATTTACATTGCCTCAAATGCAATATATTAATTATGTGACTAGGGAAATACTCATATGAAGAAATAATAAGATATGGATATACTCTATCAAATTCTGACCAAATCCTACTTCTCTCTTTGATAGACAATACTTTAAGTTATACTATTAATCTAAAGTTTGAGATTTTTTAAAGAAGGAAACCAGTTCTCTATGTTGCTTAGAAGAATGAGAGTCTAATATAAAATAGAGTACAGACTGGCTCATCAAAGGACCTCAGCATACATGAAACTCATTGGATTATCCATGCAATAGGAACACCCCTCTTCTTGTCACAATACTGGAATCTGATTAAAATGTCATCCGACTTCCACATATGCAATATGAAAATGATTCCTCTTCTACATTTCAAGTTTTTGAGAGCTTAATTGGCATAAGTGAAAATTGAAAAGAGAATTGATAGAATATAAAACACCATTCTAAGCTCACTTTACATAGGTTTACTATATGCTATGTTCTATATTAATAACTTTTTAAGCATTTCTTCTTAAATCACATTAAATTGCAAAAAAGTACTACCCTTTCTAGTATTTGGAATAAAATATTGAATAGCACTGGTTGAATATGTTAAAGACAACATTCAAAAGAAGGCATGGCCTGGACTTTTAACCTGACACTACACAGGCAGCAGATATTACAAGTAATATCCTACATGAAGGTGTCTCGGCAGGAGTAACTGAATTTGCTGCTATGTAATTTTAAATATTCTCCAGTGACAATGGGTCAGGCTACTTCAAGCCATGCTCCATCTTCTCTTCGAACCCCAACCCCCTCTCTGCAGACAGGGGCTTGACTTGCTCATCCATCATTTCCCTTCTAATAACACCCTCCTTTTCATCTACCCTTCCTTCTTCACACCCCCTGGCATGTTGACAGTGGCTGGAATTTCCCATTAAAGCAGTCATTCTTGTAGAAAAGGAAGCTGACATGATTAATGTCAGTCAGTGACTATAGGCAGCACCACGCATCTCTGCACTCAGGTAATTGGAAGCATAGCTCATCCCAAATACACCTGGAATTCTTTCCAAAAGTTTGCAGTGAAACATCATGCTCCAATTCTACCACTGCTGAGTTCCCTTCACAGATACTGAAGTTGTTGGAATCTAGAGTCCGGAAATGTTAAAAGTGGCAGCTGGCATTTGAAGTGATCTGGACACTTAATGTGCACGAGGGAAAATGAGACTCAGGAAGAACTAACTTGTCCAAGGTCATTCTGATATTTCAGTACAAAAGGCAATATGAGAGCTGGTTCTTCATGATTTCAGCCATTGCCCACCTGATTTTTCATTATAAATCTTACCCAGCTCTCCTTCCATCTGCCTCCACTGGGATTAGAAATGAAGTTGAATTGACTTCCATAAGTGAGTTCTCCATTTTCCCCCAGAGGAAAGCTCCTTGGGTATCTTCCTGATAGAATTTTTAATAAGTATCTCCTTTTAAAAAGGCTCACTTCTTCCCTTACCCAACATCTTTCTGTGGGTCCCCTGTGATCAGATGATTCCGACTGGCTCTAGAGTCTCGCTCTGCCTCACTGCTCCACTGAATTCTTTAACATTCTCCTTGCAAAAGCGCACGGCAGCCTCATGCCCTGAATTTAGAGTGGAAGTGGAAACTATTTGTGCAGATCAGGGAAAAAAAATGACAAGGAGGCAAAAAAAAAAAATTAATGAATTTAAAAGGCCCCTGTACCATGGATATCTTTGCAAAAACAAAATGAAAAATATCATCCTTATACTGCCCTGAGAATGAAGCTCAAAAAATAAACAGTTCTTTTGCAATCATTCTATTTAATCATTCTAAACATAGTCCAGATAGCTGCACTATTAACCACATTTTAAAATTGATAACATAAACTATCCAACAAAAGTAAGTAAACAGTTTCTCAAACACTAAACAGATCCTTTCAGTTATGCTTGTTATGCTGTCTGACCTTGGAGAAATCTATGACATTTAAAAGGAAAAAAAATACTTTCCAAACTTTTTCTCATTCTAGTAACACATGCTAACATGCACTAAATGGGAAAATACACTGTTGTTCACAGCACGTCAAGTGCTTAAAGAAGAAACAAGAAGAGAAGGAAAAGGCAGGGAGAAAGAAAGACAATGTTGTAGCAGCAGGTTCAAAAGCAAGTTACATAACAGCAGTGGTTTTCATTGGTGCATGTTTTCATCAGTAAAACACGAAGAAATAAGTTATTAAGTACAGCGTGGTAGATTAGTAATATTACATTTAGGTTGAAGACACGAATATAACATTAAATTTAGAAAAAATGGGCCCTTTCAGTTAAAAATGGTGTTTTCAAGGAGTATAGAGATGGCTCATAATTGCTGGCCATTTTCCACCTGATTTGAATAATATTTTATCTCAAAATTTAAGGCATTGAGCAAGTAAGAAAGACATGGACATTGACCTCTACCCTTTGTGAATCTAATGTTTACCAATGTGTAAACATTGAAGAAATCAAACTTCACATATAATACTATATACAGCTGGACACAAATATAACACTTTTAGAGTTAGTTTATAAATATAATCCTTGAATTGAAATTTAGTCTAATGTAAATGTTAATACATATTATTATTGCTGTTTAATAAAAGGAATAGACCAAGCTGTCTGGGAAAATGTTTGCAAAATTTGTTGTTTTCACTGGAAGAAAAAAATAATATAATCCAAAACGTTTTGTACAGAGTTTTGGGGAAAGAATTTATGAGGATGACTTTCATGAATAAGTTACTTATTAATTGGATAAAATAAAGTAGTATTTAATTACAGGCATATCTCATATCTCCACTGCTCATTAACCTCTTTGCCTAAGCTAGGTAATTTTTATTTTTAGCTATAGATTTTTACAAATAATGTCTTTTTGTCATAGTTATTATGCATCAAGATTGGCATACGGTGGTTTCACATGCTCAATAGCAGGCCTGATGCAGCCAGATTATAATGGGCTTACTTGGCTATAAAGGTGGATTAGAGACAAAGTGGGGTCACCTAGAGGTTAGGATCTATACAGTCTCCATGTAGTTTACACATCAATTCAGTGGCTATATTAGCAAAGGAGCTGTTCTTCACATTCCTCCTTCTCACCTGCTGGTTCACTGTGATCTCAAACTTGCCACCCATGGGATGAATTATCCAGACTAACTAATTTCACAGCCAGTAAATTACAGATATAGTCACTGAATGTGCGTCTCATTAGAGAAAGTTAATTTAAGGAGACAATCAACAAAAATATAGATGGGTGTAAAAATCCAGTTTGAGTAGATTTCTCTCTATCTCGAGCACACAATGAACTCACAACCTCAACATCTGCCATCACCAAAGAAAACACTTTACAAACAGAAAAAATATAAAGAAAAGAAATTGACTCACTGCAATTTTCTCTGATGAATGTTGAATTTCCAATTAGTATTTTAATTACTCCAGTCAGACCTTCAGCTGTCTTCAAGGAAAAAAAAGAAAAAGAAAAAACTTCAACATCGTCTTTCATTTTAATTCTGAGGACTAACAACTTTCCTGGCTTTGAAGCACAACCCATCAAGTTTGCTCTTACTTAATATAAACTTTCTGGTCACATAAAAAGTTTACACCACTACATAGGAATTACTTACAATGTTATTTAAAAATCTATATTCCAGTGAACAGCTTCCCTTTCTATACTACACCACAGAAAATTGGTCAAGGTAATAGAAGCACATAGATCTACAATTCACGACATGACCTCATGAAAATTTGGTAAAAGTTAGTACTAAATATCTTCTGTCTGATTTACATGGATGTTTCTATATCTTTAAGTTTTCTGTTAACCTCAAAGTATTGACTTTCGGTAATTATGGACAGTTTTCTTTTGGCTCCGTTTCACTGTCTAGGTTTGTCTATAGTGTAAACAAAAGGCACACTTCATCCAAGCCTATGAAACAAGTATCATAACACTAACACTAACTTCCTAACACTAATTCCTTCTTATATAGTATCAACTCATTTAGTTTTTATCTAAGACCTCTATATTAGTTGATTAAGAGAAAGAAAGAACTTGCTGTTATTAATGGACTAGGGGAAAACACCACTATCTTCTATGCTGGTTTACTGCAAATAAAGAATTATATTCAGTTCACATGTTTATTTCAGCATATCTGAAGAGAGACGTTAGGTAGTAGTTTAGCTTTGGAAATGTTTGTTTAGAAAAATATGAAGATAATCAGTGGTTTTGATAATATAAGCCATTTATTACAATAGGTGAAAGATGGAGAGCCTGAAAATTTAGCCAAAATATTTCACAGTTATTGCGGTTAACAATATTAAGAAAAACCTGCCTTATGAAATGCCAATGTTGTTATCAATACTATTTCTGCAATAAGCTGAAGATTGGAGAACACTGTCTCTGTAAAATATGTTGCTTTTTAATTATGCTGCAGTTTAAAATGATGATGTAAATCTATATTTATTTATAAAAAGATGCCTATAAAATATTTCTGAGTGAAAAATAAGTCAGTATTTAATAGTATGTTCACAATAATTCCATTTACATAAAATCTTCTATGTCTTTCAGTATAGGCATCCATAGAGAAATGTTCAATTTACTGATTGTCTCTGAATGGTGGATGCCAGATGATAGTTATTTACTTATCTGGATACCTCAGTATTCTGAGTATTCAGAACAAACACGCATTTATTTTTTCAAAGGAAAACTTATTTTAAATCAGAGTATATTAGATGACTGTAATTGCTTAGTCATATTTCTGGCTTCAAAAAATGTGTGGATGTTTACAGTTTAATTGGAAATCAGATAACATAATTGCCCAACCATTGACCCACTGCTGGACTCTGAGGAATAATTCTCTATCTTAGACTTCCATGTTTGTTTGTCCGGTCTAAAATGTTGCATAACCATGACCACATAGCCTAACCACAGTTGTTGACTAAGTGAAATATTAAATGATTCAATAGGCTTAAGTATATGAAAGTATTTAACACATATTAAGGATTTGACAATTTATAAATCTCTTATTGCTTAATAAATGTTTTTTGGTTTTGATATGTGAATAATTGTGTCATTGTAAACCATTCAAGAGTACTTCCTGAACCCATTCGTGAACTTAGTGCTTCCAAAAGTGTTGCAATCCACTTCAGACTTTATAGAATACATTATCCCACAATGCACTAGAACCTTCCTTTTTGTGTCCTTGTGAAAATGTTGCTGGTTCATTAACTTACAGACAAATTCATTCAATATCAATTTTCTACTGTAAATCTTCAAACTATGGCTGTTTGATACTCAATTCCCCACATGTAAAATTTTTCTAAGAAGAAGAAAACAAAGAAAAGTACTATGTATGCCCTTTATATTTTCTTCAGTGCTCTAGCTAATGTGTCTGTTATGTTTGCATTGTATATATGTCTGTGCATGCATGCACTTGTGTGTTTATATGTTTGTGTGCATATATGTATACATGTAAGTAGAAGTATGTGTGGTATGCTTGTGTGCATGAATATGTGTATGAGCATAAATGTATGTAAATATTTGTATGCAGGTATCTGTGTAAGGATGTGTATAAAGATGTGTGTATGTGCATGTGTGTGTCTGTGTTAGCTGTGAGGACAAGAACCCCTAAAGTCAAAAGTGCAACTGGAGCTATAGAGCTTTTCAATTCTTTGCATCTAATCTCAGAGACATCTCTTTGTTCCCTAATCTTATGGATATATTGTCTTTTCATTTAGGTTGACTTTTCAGATCTCAATCACCTATGCTCACACATGTGAATTATCCATAACCTAAAAGAAGGCTTCTCCTGTGTCTTCTCATTACAAATCTGGGACATAATAACTTTTATTACACCATAAATTAGATCAAGAATAATGTATTTTTGATGCTTCAGATATTTGTGACATAAAGCACACATGCATTCATACATGTGGAGACACACACATACACACACACACACACACACACACACACAGCAGCAGCAGCAGCAGCAGCAGCAGCAGCTCTATGCATTATTGGTTCCCATAGTACTTTCTTTTTTTGTGGGTAGTTTTGAAATACCAAAAATATTTGCTGTCAGATAAAACTCTGAAGAAAATAGCAAAATGCAGTACCCTTAGAGGATGGCCTTAGCACAGACAGTGAGTTCTCAAAGGAGATAACACCAGGTCACTCATAATGCCACCCTATGGAACAAAATGGAAACCTCCAAATGGATGGAGTATAGACCAGGGTGACAGGATCAAAGTAATTTACTTTGATGTGTTCTGACATTTTCTAAACCTGAGAGAGAACAGCATCCCTTTTAAGGAAGTTTCTTGGGTCTCAACTTCATATTTTCAAAGAAGCTTAGAAACAAAGACATAGACAACATGAAGCTTTCAGTTATTTTTTTTTTTTTTTGCCTGTCTTCAAGCTAAAAGAGAATCTACTTCAGTGCAATCCCATGTATAATGTGAATTCCTCTATCTATATATGGATATGTCATTTTTCTAGGCCTATCTGTCTGGCAGTAATACAAACCTCAGAATACAGAGACAAGTAAGTTAACTTCCTGCTTCTTGAGTGTAAAACCTATAGTAATTCTATCAGTGAGAAATTACTGCCATTGATTCTGTAGCTGATAATACAGGTAATTGTCATGGACCTCCATAACAAAAAATAAACATAGAAGAAGCACAGAAACATAGAACATTATAATGCTTAAGCTAAACTTTAAAGAAGTAAAAAAAAAAAATTTGTGGTCAGTGAAGGAGTATTACATACACAGAAAACAGGAAGATAAAACAATTGGTTATGAGATAAAATTTGTGAAGAAATAACCCTAGTAGAAAACTTAAAAAACACATCCCAGTCCTACCAGCCAGGTTAGGCAGAAGAAAGATCCTGAAGCATCTTCAGCAACTGCCACTATAATGGACAAATGTGTGATGAAGAGTTGGGAAAATGGCGAGATAGAAGAGAAAGCAAAGTCAAGGAGTTTGTGTACTGTCGAGAAATGTAGATTTGGAAACTAGATGGCAGTGAGGAACAGGCAGATATGAGAAGGACATGGTGAGGTCTGCACCTGGTCTGTCACCAAGGATGATCTCTGGATCCTTGATCATGCTGGGTATCTGTGCTGATGACCATGGCCTGAGTTAGCATCAAAGACTAAGGAGATACTTATACACTGTGATGCCACTGGAGACCATGTGGATATCTGAGGACTATTCTCCCATTGCTATAATGATCTGAGTGGCTGGTTCTGTCATCTCAGGCCATGGGGATATGGGACCATGCTAATGCCAGAGGTCATGTCTGGGTCCATATTATTATGGCATCTAGGTCCATGTTGATGTCCAAGGCCTGTATTGCTCGAAAAGGCTATGAAGATGTCCCTATTCTGGACTGATGCCTAAAGTATGGTGCCAAGCTGACCCTTTATCATTCTGGTCACCACACTGTAGCTATGCTCCCATCCCTCATGTGGGCAGTACAGTAGAGCTGACCCTCATTGCAGGAGTACCGGCCCCACCTTTAGTCTGCCAGTGGGGTGGATTGGGCAAGGGAGAGTTGCCCTTTCCTTTCCTTGCTCTCAAACCTACATCTGGCAGGAGAGATGATGCTAATGTTATGAGACCAAAAGAACTTCCCCTAACCCTCACTGGGTACAGCACAGGTCAGATCTATACCTTGCCTGAGTAGCATAGTAGAGCTGGCCCTGGAAGCAAAAGTACAGATGAGCCAGCCCATAGGACATCAGAGCAAGAAAGCTGATCTTGATCCTTGCCATCTACAGCATTGGGTGACCTAGCAAAGGCTCATATACATATAATGATATTATAATGATTAGTGGTTTGAAGATACAGAACTGGCTTAAATGCACATTTATGGACAAATGGCATGATACATTAATTTCTGATACAATGGGGACAACTGAACTGCAGCTTCCAGATTGTTTAATCTCAAAGGTGTATTCTGATCATTACCAGGCACCATCACCACAATCTAGCAATACTTTTTTCTTAATCCCTTTATTGTAGTGTAGGCCATGAATTGGTCTGGAACGGTCTTATTCCAGGACTAGATCAAGGCTGTCTATCTATCTGTCTGTCTATCTAATATTTTTACTTATTTACTTTATATTGACCAAGGTTTTCTATTTATTTATTTATTTATTTATTTATTTATTTATTTATTTATTTCACTTTAGACCCAGATCAATGCCCATCTCACAGTAACCCTCTCCAACAATACTTCCCCCCAAATCCCCTCCCCTCCTCTGACTGTATGGTGGTGGATTCCTGTATATACAAGAACCCTGGACTATCAATTCTCTGCAAGGATAGGCATATCCTCTCCCACTGAGGCCAGACAAGGTCGCTCAGCTAGAAGAATATATCCCATGTTCAGGCAACAGCTTTTGGGATAGCCTCCTGCTCCAGTTGTTCAGGACCCACATAAAGAATAAGCTGTACATATGCTACATATATATATTGGGGAGACCTAGTCTAGCTAGCTGTGATTGGTAGTTTAATCTCTGAGAGCTTCAAGGGTCCAGGTTAGTTGACTCTGTTTGTCTTCCTGTGAAGTTTGCATCTACTCTGGGGTCTGCAATCCTTCCTCCTATTCTTCCAAAAGTGTACTCAAGCTCCATCCACTGTTTTGCTGTGGGTACCATAGTTAGCCACACTTCAGCTTGTTATAGCTAGCTGCATTAAGTAGAAAAGTATGTAAAAAGCAATAGTGCCTAATGTGTGCTCCTGGTGAAGCGAAAAGAAGCTTGATGGGAAACACCAAAGCCTGTATACAGCCTTGTACTTATTCTTGTTTGGTTAATTTTATTAACTTTTTTTCAGTTTTTATTAAATTATTTTATTTATTTACATTCCCAAAGTTGCCCTGCTTCCCAGTAACCCCTCCCCTAGTTCTTCACCTCACCCCACCACACCTCTGAGAGGGTGCTTCCCAACCAGCTCATCCACCCTCACCTCACCCCCACTAGCATCCTTCTTTCCTGGGGCATCAAGTTTCCAAAGGATGCATCCTCACCCACTGAGGCCATACAAGGCAGTGCTCTGCTACACATGTGCCCAGGGCCATGAACCAGCCCATGTATGCTCCTGGGTTTTTGGCTTAGTCTCTGGGAGTTCTGGGGGGTCCAGACGGATAGATACTGTTGTTCTACCTATGGGGTTGCTATCCCCTTCAGCTCATTCAATCTTTCCTCTAACTCTTCCATATTGGTCCCAGACATCA
Organism: Rhynchomys soricoides; assembly: GCA_019843965.1. Classification (NCBI taxonomy): domain Eukaryota; kingdom Metazoa; phylum Chordata; class Mammalia; order Rodentia; family Muridae; genus Rhynchomys; species Rhynchomys soricoides. Next base: position 3,004,548 of record JADRCH010000117.1, read on the forward strand.
ATCCAATGGTTATGTGTCAGTATCTGCATTTGTCTCAGTCAGTTGATGGTAGAGCCTCTCCAAGGACAGCTATGCCTAGCTCCTGCCTGCACATACAATATGGCTTCAGTAATAGTGTCTGTATTTGGTGTGCATGCGTGGGACGGTTCCCAAGTTGGGCCAGTCACTGGGCTTTCAGTCACTGCTCCATTTTTATTCCTGCATATCTTTTAAGAAGAACCAATTCTGGGTTAACATTTTTGAAGACAGGTCCGTGACACCCTGCCTCATCTGAGGGACATGACTATCTACTGAAGACTGTCTCTTCTGGTTCCAGTCTTATGCCAAACTACAATCCCTTTTTTCTTTCATCTCTAGTGTAACTGATTTCACTACTTTAACACTAACATTAATTTTAACCCACTTGTATGACATGATTTAGATGTCCTTGTGTTACTTCCAAAACACTAGACCAAAGGTAAGCTGGAGCCGCTACCAGTAGCCAAAATGTTTTTTAACACAAACTGAATGGGTAATTCTGATGCGAGCTTGGAAGACCACAAATTTGAGAGAAATTGAGAAAAGTGTGGACACTGGAGGCCTGGCTATGTCATTTCAGGGAGGAATAAAAACTGATATAGAACTGAAGTCAAGACCGTGGTTTGTTACTAGGGCAATATGTCTGTCACTATGTTGCCTGTGTCGTGAGAAACATATAATTTCTAAGTAAGATTAAGTCATTTAATATGGCAAATTTAAAAGCAGAAAATCATTGAGGATGTGACATGGCTACTGTTTATTGCTCCTTTCTATGATTATAGTGAAACAAAGCAAAAATAAAGCCAAATGACATTAAAGTCTTGTGTTTGGGCAAAATCTAAGGTATGAGTATAACAGCAAAGAAAAGTCCATCTGGAAGCAGTAGTGTTGGAAAAATCTTTTCCAAATCAGTAGGTTGTCATTTACGTGCAATTGACAGTGTTCTTTGCCTTACAGAAGCTTTTCAGTTGCATGAGATAGCATTTGTCAATTGTTAAACTTAGAGCATGAGCCATTGGTGTTCTGTTCAGGAAAATTTCCCCTGTTCAAGGCTTTTTCCAACTTTCTCTTCTATTAGACTCAGCATAGCTGGTTTTATGTGGAGGTCCTTAATACACTTGGACTTGAGTTTTGTACAAGGAGATAAAAGTGGATAAATTTGCATTCTTCTACATGCAGACCACCAGTTAGACCAGCATTACTGGTTGAAAATGCTGTATTTTTTTCTACTTGATGATTTTGGATTCTTTGTCAATGATTAAGTGACCATAAGTATGTGGGTTTCTTTCTCGATCTTCAATTCTATTCAGCTGTTCTGCCTGTATGTCTCTGTACCAATACCATGTGCTGTTTTAATCACAATTCCTCTGTAGTACAGCTTGAGGTCAGAGATGGTCATGCCCCCCTGAAATTCTTCTATTATTCAGAATTGTTTTCTCTATCCTGAGTTATTTATTACTCCAGTTGAAGTTGAGAATTGCTCTTTCTATCTCTGTGAAGACTTGAGTTGAAATTTTAGTGAGGATTGCATGGAATCTGTAGATTGCTTTTGGTAAGGTGGCCATTTTTACTATAATAATTCTACAGATCTGTAAGCATGGGAGATCTTTCCATCTCCCAAGGTGTTCTTCATGTTCTTTCTTCAGAGGCTTGAAGTTCTTGTCATTCAGATCTTTCACTTGATTGGTTAGAATTACACCAAAATAATTTATATTATTTGTGACTATTGCTAAGATTGTTGTTTCCTTAATTTATTTCTAAACCCATTTATCCTTTGTGTAGAGAAAGGCTACTGATTTCTTTGAGCTAATTTTACATCCAGCCTCTTTGCTGAAGTTGATTATGTGTAGTAGTTCTCTGGTAGAATTTTTTGGGATGCTTATGTGTATTATCATATCATCTGCAAATAATGATATCCAAACTATGTGAGGAACTCTAGAAGACAGACTCCAGAAAACCAAATAACCCAATTTAAAAATGGGACATATAGATAAACAAAGAACTCTCAAATGAGGAATCTAGAATGGCTGAGAAACACCTAAGGAAATGTTCAACTTCCTTAGTTATCAAGCAAATGCAAATCAAACCTACCCTGAGATGCCACATCATACCAGTCAGAATGGTTTAGATTAAAAACTCAGATGACAGCAGATACTGGCGAGGATATGAAGAAAGAGGAACATTCCTCCATTACTGGTAGAATTGCAAGCTGGTACACCCACTCTGGAAATCAATCTGGCAGTTCTTTAGAAAGTTAGGAATAGCTCTACCTGAAGACCCAGCTATACCACTAAGGCTGTTAAAAACGATGACTTCACAAACCTTGTATGCAAATGGATAGAACTAGAAAATATCATCTTGAGTGAGGTAACAGAGGTCCAAAAGGACATACATGGTATTTAGTCACTGATAAGTGGATATTAGCCCATAACCTCAGAATGCCCATCATTCAACTCAAAGAACAAAAAGGAAGGACAAAGTGTGGATGTTTCAAACATACTTTGAACGGGGAACAGAAGGAGGGATGGTTCTAGGTGGGAGAAGAGAAGGGGAAGCAAAAAAGGGGGCAGGACCAGGAATGGGAATAGACCACAAAGAAATCCAAAGGGCTAGGAGAAAGAATAGAAATAAGTAGCAGTGGGGGTAGGAAACATAGGGAATCACAGTATAGTCCCAGATGCTAGGGATTTGAGTGGCTCCCAGGACCCAATGGAGATAACATTACCCAAAATACCTAGTAGTTAGGAGATAGAACCTGAATAGACCACCTCCAGAAGGTAGACATGGCTCCAGTGGAGGAAAGGGGCCACCAACCCATCTAAAATTTTTCAACCCAGAATTGTCCCTGTCTAAAGGAAATGCAGGGACAAAAATGGAGCAGAGGCTAAAGGAAAGGTCATCCAGAGGCAACCCCACCTTGAGATCCATTCCATCTGCAGACACCAAACCCTAACACTATTGTTGAGGCCAATATGTGCTTACAGACAGGAGCCTGTTATGGCTGTCCTCTGAGATGCTCTGCCAGCACCTGACTAAGACAGATGCAGATACTCACAGCCAACCATTGGACTGAGCCTGGGGACCCTAATGGAAGAATTAAGGAAAGAGGTGAAGGAGTTGAAGGGGATTGCAACCCCATAAGAAGAACAGCAGTATCAATTAATCAAATCCCTCAGACTTCCCAGGGACTAAACCACCAACCAAAAAGTATCCATGGCTCCTGCTATGTGTGTAGTAGAGGACTGCCTCATATGGCATCAGTCGGAGAGCAGGCACTTGGTCCTGTGGAGGACTGATGCCCCAGAGGCAGGGGATGCTAGAGGAGTGAGGCAAGAGTGGGTGGGTGGGTAGGGGAGTACCTTCTTAGAGGCACAGGGGAGGGAGATGGTGTGGGAGGCTTCATGGAGCAGAGCCTGGGAAGGGGGAAAAGATCTGAAATATAAACAAAAAATCCTAAATTAATTAATAAAAGCAGTGACTGTTAAAAAGATTAGAGCCATTACAAACAACCATGGTGCTTTATAAGACAACATGGAAGGCTTCCTGTGGTCAAAATCCACACACTAAAGTCCCCAGTTTTTGAAGCTGCAAAATTATGAGAAAGGAGAGGACATATGTTGAAACAAATAAAGCCTGTCCAGGAGTTCCCTTTTTCCAAAGCAGATGTAGATGGAAAAATGCTACGCTGGGATCATCATAGAAGCTGATGCGACCATGAATCAAGGAGGCTAGATTTCACATGCTGTCAGCAGGACTTGAGAGCATCAGCCATGTTCAACTCCTTTTAAGAGTAAATGATGGAAGATCGAAGGAGTCATGAAGTCTTAAAGCACAGATTCAAAGAAGTGTTGAGATGTCACAGTATGAGCGAGAGCTGGAGGATGCATAATGACCTCTTTAGAGGATACGGCATGAAGTTGTAAAGAAAGCCAAGACCTTATTTGAAAAGGAGACCGCAGATATTGGAGATGCTAGAACCATGGGAAATCTGCGGTAAACCTGCAGGTATGGAGGTTAGTATGGTGTTATTCAGGAGTATAAATGGCCCAAGAAAAATCTTACACATGTTGTAGGTAACTGAACTGGGTGGCAGCAGAGGAGGTGGTGGTAGGGGTGCTGGCTGCTAAACTGCTAGAGAGACAACTCCATCTCAAGTGCCAGATTTCCAATGTGATTCTATAGGATTTGGTGTGTGCTATTCTGGGATTTACTCTTGCTTTGGACATATCCATTTCTCCTGTTTGGAATGTGAATGTCTGTCTTGTGCCATTGCATATTAAAACTATTTAACTTGTTCATTTATTTTGCGAAAGTTCACATTTAAGAGAATGGAAACAATGGACTTGGTATGATGAGGTTATGTAGTATAAATTTAATTGGCTGTAACATATGTCCTACTTTGGAAGAGGGTGTTGATAGTGAGGAAACCATGCATGAGTGAGAATGTAAGAGACATAGGACCTCTACGCTTTTAAAAAAAAATGTCTGCAAACACAAAGCTGCTATCAAAATAGTACTTTATCACGTCAAAGGCATCATTCACCATACACCAATATAAAGTACTTATTGATAGACTTCTATTATTGTCTTTATGATGAATAATTTATTTCTATTTAAATTTATTCCTACAAACAGCATACTATTAAAAATAATGTACATTTGTGTATGTTAAAACAAATTCTAAAATTCAATACCTTTATGTTAAATTATGCATAAAGTAGAATGAGCAGAATAATTATTGTTGGAATATTCACATTTCATTAAATTAATTTTCTTTAACATTTGTTTTTGATCCTGCATCACTGTGAATGTTGTCCCAGGGGAACACACTTTCAATATTGTCTTACTTCTTCAAACTTTCATAGTATGGTAAAACATCATCTAAAATTTCTCTCATTATACATAGACCATACAGTGTATGTTTATATTTTCATTTGAGAAATAATGTTCTATAGATGTAAGGTAATTTCATACCAAGAACAAGTTTACTAAATGAATTGTGTATGTCTGTACACCCTTCTCTCCCCATACACAGATATGTACATACCGTTTTGGTAGGGGTGGAACACAATGGTGGTCATGCTAGGCAAGAACTTTACTTTGCATGCTAATCCCTAGCTGTATACTTTGTTTTCTTGATCTATTAACATTCATAATCTGAATGTTTTATAGCTACGATTTTATTCTTGTACATTCAGCTGATGATATATTGACAAATATTTATATAAATTTAAAATTTCACATGTTTTGTTACAGGTATGTCCTTTAGACATTTTATCATATCCTGATGCTGCAGAATCATGAGATTCTCAGCATATTCTTTTATACCAGCATGGTGCACACCTTCAGTGTTCTAAATGTTCAAATGCAAAATGTTTTTGGCATCAATATCTTTGAATGCTTTGTTAAATACTTTAATATTGCAGCCAAAATTTAAGAGACTAATTAAAAAATGGCTGCCCTTTTAAAAATATTCAAAACAATTTACAAAATAAATACTTCAAAGCATAAATGTTTCTCAAACCTTATTTATGATAGGCATGCAATTCTAATGAATACTTTTAAAAGCTTCTTGATTGAGCACAATAAGGGATTATGAGGGCACCAGCAGTGATGTTAAGCCTATTTATTTCCTACATATCTCTAAATGTAAAATAATAACCCACATGGTTTTTAACATGCTCCAATGATACTGATATTAATGCTGACAGGATTGTTGCCAAACATTTTATCACCAATAATAAATTTCTGTCTAAATTTACAGTACTATTTTTAAAATGTGAAATATTTATTTAAACAAAATATACTTCTCAAATTTTTACTTCAATTTTAATCAACGACATTCTTGTTTTCATAATGAAACCATTATTAGAATAGATACTTAGAACATTTGGTGGTGCTGGTAAAACTTGCTTTGTGAACCTTTTCTGGTAGTAATGTAGCTGTCATGCTTGCTGATATCACTTCATTTACTATATTTTAATGGAGAAAGTATTCTATTAAACAGTACTCATCAGAACTCAGAGAAAATCCTTGTATATTGATGTAGATACAGCTTCTATACCATCCCAGAAGATGATTAGCTGTTTGGAGAAAAATCTTCATAGATCTTTACAATAATAACATCTTCAACATATTTGGTTTTTTTTTTTTACACTTAAAATCTTTAATTAATCTATGATATCCATACAGAAGTGAATATACCATGAGTGTATTTGTCTTTTTTTAAATATCAAATATCTCTTTAAACTTTTCATATATTATCTGTATATCACCTTTTCATCATAATCTCTTTATCATTATTATCTATGATATATAATTTACTAGTATTTTATCATCTGTAAATAATCAATATATCAAATTTATTTTTCATCTAGTTAAAAGCTGTATTATAGCTATTATCTATCTATCTATCTATCATCACTAACCATCCATTCATGTACCTGTTGTCTATCACCTATCTATTATCTATCCATAGTTTATCAAATATCATTTGTAATATGTTTATCTATCATCTATCTATCTATAAATCTTTCTATCTCTATCAGCTATTTCCTATCTGTATCTTTCTATTATCTATCTATCATCTCAATCATCTATTTAATCTATCTATTTAATCTTATGCCCATTATTTGTCATGGTGGAATTATAAAAGACATTTTTGATAATCTTCATTATTGTCTATTTTTACTTATCCCTTAATCCTCTCTTTCCCTAAGGCTGATCTGCATAACACCACTTGTTGATTGGATCTTTAGTCCAATTACAAACCTACTTGTTAGCTCCAGGGTATGTGTTAGCTCCAGGGTATGTGCTAGCCCCAGGACATCAGTTTTTCCTCCTGAAAGCTCTAAGTTGGGTGGGTAAGAAGGAAAAGATGGGAAAGCTGTAGGAGAAGGAGGTATGATCCAAATGCATTATAAACGTCTCAAAGAACTAATAAAAATATTATTTTTAAATAGTAAGGGCATTTTACATTTTAATGGCTGTGACTAGATTATTTTAATATGTCTGTAACCATTTTATGTTCACCAGCATTACCAAGATCCACAGACATTTAATGAACCAGAAGTATGGGCTGATTATTACATTAACTTTTACAATTCAGACTCTCAGCAACTTTGTATATCTTTTTCAGGGGCTTGTTAGGAATTTGCAATAATTTTATGAGAAAAACCTATCTGAAAACTACCTCGTCTAATGGATTTTCTTTCCTTTTGAAGAAAATATAATTCTAATGAATAAACAGCAGCCATCTGTCATTTTTGCTACATTTTATTAAATTCTATTGTTTGTCTGGAATTCATTTAAGTAACTGATGACTGAATTAGTTAACATTAAGACTTCCATTATTAGGAAAAAAAACAAATATATGATTTGCATTTATTTAAGAAGTATATATTTGAATATTACATTTTATTCTCTCTCTCACTTTCACACTCTTTCTTTCTCTATGTATGTGTAGTCTTTGTGTGTGTGTGCATGTGTGTTTGCTTGCGTGTGTTCATGTGCATGTGTGTTCGTGTCTACGTGTGTGTGTGTGTGTGTGTGTGTGTGTGTGTATGTGTTTGCATGTAGCAGTACTCCCATGGAAATCAGAAGAAAACTTTCTCACTCATTTTTTTCCTTTCAACCTTGTAAGTCTCCAGGATCAAATTTAGAGTGTTATGCTTGGCTGCAAGTGCCTTTACCCATAGATTTATCTCTCTAGCACAAAAAGTATCATTTTAACAGAATTTTTAATTATATAAAGTAAAATTTGATTTTGAATTAGTATTTGGGATTTGGGGGAGAGTTTCATTTCACATTGACATGCAGTTGTGATGGTGTCACTCATTAAATTCACTATCATTTATTGATTATCATTCAGTCTGCACTTAGTTTTTATCAAACATTTGTGTTCTTATCTACTGGATCCCATGTTAGGTTATGAGTACTGATTTCTGTTGTCTTTTTTCCTATTAGCTCAGATATTCCACTGAACTCTTCATTCTTCAGGTATTATATGGCACCTGATGATCACTTTTTCTTCCAAAGGGTATCCTTAGTTATTTATTAAAATATATTGTATGTATAAACGTAAGCTGCATATATAATATCACAAAAATAATAAGATATCACATGCCTGTTTCACAGTTAAAGAAATAAAATATTATTGATTATTGGTTTTGAAGTTTTCTGTATGTTCTTCATCAGAATATAATTCAGTTCCAATGCCAACATAATTAGAACCATCTAATATTTTTGTAAATTAACTCCTTGCTTGTTCTCATTACTTTAATTGAATTGTTTAAATTTATGATGCAACTAACATGTATTTTTCCTCAAAATGACTAAACTATTTTCCCACACAGTAGCAGCAGTTGATACACCCACTTCTAGTGAGTGAGAATTATTTTGTTCTTCATTCTTACGACTGTCTGTCATTGCTAGATTTTTCAATTTTCTTAGTCTTCTGGGTGTAAATAGACAATTCTTCTACTTGTCTCTGATTCCAATGTTGCGAATATTTTTTCAATTGTTGCAAACTAGCTATATTCCCTTTGTAGTAGAAGATGATATCAAATCTTTTGCCAATTTTATCTTTTTGACTTTTTGCTGTTGTTGGTGTGTTTTTTGTTTATATGTTTTATCTTTTAGAAGTCTCTGCACATTCTATATAATAAATAATTGGCACTAATGAGTATTCCAAAGTATTCTTTTAATGAGTAAATAATAAATATCATCCTAAATTATAATTCAATCTACATATTTATTTATATTTTTTTCTTTTATATTTTGCTTAATAAGGATTTTGTTACACTTGGCCCAATTGTTTTTAAAGTTTTATTAATTAAGCAGGTATAACAAACATTCATAACAGCTCTATAAATTATTTCAGTTGAGGTGTAGTACGGTTTTTCCACATTGAAGAGAACTACTCAAAGTAGTATGGGTTATTAAATACCATCTCAATTTTGTCAAAAGCTATTTTTGCTACTGTCATTGCTAATGGGCCTCTCCCTTGCATTTCTCTAGTTATTCTTTAAAAACTATTCTCAAGTCACTATTCTAGAATGCTTTTTATTGATATAAGCAAATCCTCAAGACTAGGGATTTACAAGGAATAGAACATTCTTTGTTTCCTAGTTTTAAAGGAACAATAGGCTTTCAATGGGCCATACCACTATCTGTTTGACATCTGCTCTAGATAGTGTTTCCTGATTTGACCACACAAGTAAGCTTTCCTGAGTCTCAGTTTCACTTCCTGTAAAGAAAATGCTGTCACTATAGGGCCAGTATCCGAATGTTATCAATATGTCAAGTTAGGAGAATATCTGATATATATACATATATATGTATACATATATATAATGCATATATACATACACACATACACACAAACACACAGACATACATATATCTCACAGTGACAAAATATATGACTGAAGCAACTTCAGGGACCAAGGGTTGGTTAATGGATGCCAGTGATACATTCCATCTTTCTTGGGAAGGCATGGTGGCAGGGGAACTCCCTATGTAGCAGGAAGAGGGAAGCTGCAATCTGTCATGTCATGTAAATAAGGAAATAAGACACTGGGGCAGGGAGTAGGGCAAAAAATTATAATAAAATTTTCAAATGTCCACTACTGTGCCCACATCTGTGAGCCATGTTCCACTTCTATAGTGATCTACTGTCTCTCTGAAAGAATCATTATCTAAGAAGCAAGTGTCCAATTACATGAGTCTGTGGGAAACACTACCGACAAAATGCACTGGAGTATCTGATCTCTGAAAATTGGAGAAACAATAAAACTAGAAGATTTAGTTAAGGAATTTTGGTTTTACATTACTCTGTAAGGGAATCTTCATTATTAGTGATTGCCAAGTTTTGTAATGTTTAACAAATTTTGACAATTAAATATAGTAGAGGTTTCTGAGGAAAGTATTTAACACTTAATGCCATGAGCCGAGTTCTGAGATATTCAAGGTTCCACCTGTCTATATGGGAAGGCAGTATACATAGACAGAGAACGGAAATCACATATAAAATACAACTGAATAGCTTGCTTTGTTGTAGTTGGACATTTGCCTTGATGTCTGAGGATATATCTATATAGCTGTTCTTAAGTCAGATTCTAACCAGTGATTGGCTTAAGCTTATTTGTTAATAAGGCAAAATTTGGTCATTGGTATAATATTATACTCTTAATTGTGTAGATATAAAAACATATCAGTTTGTTGCTTAAGGAGGAGGTTTAAGACAAATTTAATTTAACTCATCAATTGAATAACATAATTTCATCCACTGAGAAAAAATTATATTACATCATTTAATAAGATTTAATAAACTTACAAATTTTCTAGTATTAATTACTTCAGGAATAACCTCATACTAGTTTGACTTTAAAATCATTTATTTGCTGGAGTGTATTAATATTATTGTTTCAATGTTTTCTATGCTCTTGGCGGCCTGTTATTTTTTTTTTGATTTTTTATTTTTTATAATATACCTTTCTTTGAATAACAGTATGTTGTCTAAAAATTATTTAATGACAGTGGCTTACTATTCCATCAGTTTGATCCCTGAAAGACATTTTTATTAAGAATTGATCTTTATATGTGTATATATATATAATATATATATATATATTATATATATAGTATGTGTTCACACACATGTACATATGTACATGTACTTCAATATATTTATACTAATATTTAATAAATTCATTTTATCAGAAAATTGAGTAAAATAATTATAATACGGAAAATAGTCAATTATTAATAACTAATTGAAAATTGTTTGTGACTATTCTAATAATCAGGTTTGACCTATTGCTAGCCATGTCCTCTCTATCCTCTATCACTTAGAGAAAAATGTGTTGAAAATTTTTGCTATGACAATCTTTGTTTCTTTGATACCATTTTTTGTACATAAACATGGTTTACCTAAATGCTTAAAAGTTTACACTTTCGAATAATTAAACAGTTTCACTAAGTGATTATAAGTTTATACTTATTGTTTTAGTATATCAAGTATTGTTTTCTATAGTTTGATTGCTTTTCCATTACCTGAAAGAAGATTTTTTAAGTCATCTGAAATTTTATCAACTACATAAAGGCTCTGGGTACTTTCATATTTTACCTTCTCACCTGATACTATTCAAACTGGGATATTCTGGTGCTTTATATTTTCTTACTAAAGTTGTATAAAGACTAATGGATATCTTCTTATCATTATATATATATATATATATATATATATAATTAATATGCATTAAGTATGATTAAATGCTTAAATTTATACCTATTTTGTTATAAATTTTATTTATTCCAATAAAGTGTATATGAATATTTATACCAATCTGTATTTAATTTTCTTTATTTTTTACTTCTTTTATGAGATCAGTGAAATTTTTTCTTTTCTAAATTAGAACATAATCTTCCGTTCTTTTAGTATTTATTTAAAAAGGATACCATGCATATTTAAGTTAAGGAAGTTTAAAGTTAATATAGTAAGTTTTCTGGGAAAACAGCAGTTTCTAAGCACCCAGCAAATGTTCCTCCATTAAAAACTCTTCTGATGTATGCTTTTTGAAGACAGGATTTGGACACCAACAAAAGTCACATGTTTTTGAAACTCATAGGAATTCAATAGGAGTTTTTCATCCTAGTTTATTGCCTTTGAGGTTCTTGGTTCAATGCTAATGACCATGTTGACCTCATAGTACTTAGTCCAAGCTCTCTCTTTTCTGCTGGTTCCAAAGTTCTCTTAAAATTCTGGGATGAGACGCCTAGGGACTGACAGTAGCTCTCAGAAAAAGCGAAGTTGTCTACAATGCTTGTAACCTTTTAAATCCATAATTTTAAATGAGAAAACCCTTGGAAAGGGCCATAATGCTACCAAATTTTGATAAAATAGACAACACATATATAAATAATGCTAGGGTAAAGTGGCAAATTAGTAATATTATTTTTCCACTTTGGTTGTTGATGCTGATGCCTTTGTTCTGTGTCTATAATCAGGAAGAATTAATAATAACCTGCAGAGCTGCTGGGTTTTGTAAGTTAATTTGGATCCTAATGCACTAGAACCTAGAACTCTGAAGATTTTCCTTTCAAGAAATACACAGGCCTTAGCAGTTAAGCAGAAGGAAGCAAAATTAGATATTCAGCCATGAAATATATACTTAAGTATCTGAGTCCTTGGTTTTTTTGTTATTACATTTTTGTAATCTTAATCAATCTGACTAAGAGCTGATAGGCTTCATTGCTGTGAGTTCAAAGCATTTACCGGGTTGTCTCTATGGTTTTGGTCCTGGTATGAACATTTTCACATGCAGAATATAATTTCGATTGTTCTTGCTTTGGTCCCCTTGAATTAGAAATATTCCTGGGCTCCTTCTCTCAAATGATTTGTTCTATAAAGAGCTGATTTTAGCAACATCTAGGATCTAATCCAAGTTCTACCATTTCAAGAATATTCAATGAATATTTCTTATTAAAATGCATTTGGTTTTGCTCTGTCAAAGACCAAGAACTTAAAACAGAGTCCTGTGAACCTAGTTTAGGACTCTACAAAGTTAGAAAAGAAAAAATTGTTTTAACGTCTTAGTTGTGTTTTTTTGAAGAGCAAAAGCCTTATGATAGCCCTGTTCCTGCTGACAGAAGTCACCTATCCCATGAGTTAGGTAATGAGTTCCCTGCTTTCTATACTTGGTTGACAAGCAATATACAAAATTTTGATAATAAGCTATAGCTTCAAACATATTTTCTATGCTTCAAATATGTTTCTTTACACAGCTGGCACAAATATTTCTAGCAATCCAAGGAGGGCGATGTATAATGTATCTGTTATGTTCCCGGTAGAATGAAGATACCTAATAATTTTCCTTCCCAGGTTTTATAAGAAAAGCATTTTTATATTTCTTCAGATTGGAAATATTAAGTCTCTGAGAGTTCACCACTGCAGGTCAGGGCTAATATCCAGTACTGTCAAGGTGTAAGAGATACACAGCTAACCATAGTCATTATTGGTCTATCACTGTTCTGATCATGGAGTCAGGTTTACACGCTATGTATAACTTTACATGATAGTGGGCGAGGGGCAGGGGGATCCATGCATGGTCTTACACTGCCCTTACTATTTGAACTTGAGATAGAATTCACTCTGTGGACCAAGATGGCCTCAAGCTCAGAGATCTGCCTGCCTCTGTTTAGTCTTCCCTGTTTCACAGCTTTTATGAGGATTAAATTCAACAAGAGTATACACTTTGAAAGGTTTATATATATGATAGAAAATCCCATGTCTTGAGAAACATGTCTTTGTATCAAAACTGTACCGTGATACAGATATTTCAGAAACAGTCCCTAGATTTTAAACACGAAGATTAGAATCTTGTCTTTTGCTACTTGTTTCCCATACCCACAAAAACAGAGATAAAAAAGCAAGAATTAGGGGAGCATAGTGATGCTTAAAAGAATGAGCACATATGAGTGGTTAGGATAGGATTTGCAAGTAGACAATAATCAGTAATATTAAGTGTTGTGAGTTCTGCTATACACCAGCACACAAGTGGCTTCTAATAGTGGTGTGGGTACATTTTTATAAAACACTACAGGTGTATCGTTTTGAGCACTTGAGTCACTTTAAAACTTTTCATACTCTATGTCAAAATTCATCAGCTAATAAAATTTTCCTTAACTCTCCTTTCACTACTGTAACTTATACATTAATTTATTGCATCTAGCAACATATCAGAAACTGCTACACACCTACTGTGCACAAGAGGCTGTGATGATTGAGATACTGGGAAAGTGATGGGCTGGGCAAAGAAAAGGATACTTTCTACTATTAAGCCCTAGTGGTCTTTCCACAAAAGTGGGTTCCTTAATATGGGGGTGAGATAGTAAGCACAAAATCAGTTTTGCTCTTAGCAAGAATAAACCCTTGGGGATTCCTAGTGAAATTTCCCTTTCTTTTTATTCATGTTGTGCACTGAAGCTGGAAAGTCTTCAAATGAGTTGAGGTCATTAGGAAAGCTTCACTACCCACTGGTGAAAAAATATAACAATTTAAATGAGAAGTCTCAGAGTGGGGTGCTTAAGGAAAGGTGCTGGGGAGAAGTGAATAAGGATGGCTGTTAATACTTAATAACAATTAGTAATAATGGTTCAGATTTGGGGACTAATTAAAAGTTTCTAAAAAGAGATGTTGAGTGAGATAGAATATTCTGCCTGCCTGGAATCAAAAAGCACTAAGTTTGGGCAAGAGATTATAAGAGAAGAATTCTGATACCTCAGCCAAAGAGGGTGTCCTTAGGTGGCTCAGTTGAAACTGTAAGTGTATTTGTAATTTCTGAACCTTAATCTTTAGTTTCCTTTTCATTTACAAGGTGCTATCTAGCTTTCTCGCTTGTTGGGTTTAGTAGATCATTCTATACAAAATAAGCAATTCCTTATTTTTTATGCTCTGAGAAATAAGTGTTTAAATTGTTTTATATATTACGTCTGCCCCTTTACAACTTAACAACTTTATGTTTCTACTTTAAAAATGTGATTTCCCAAATAGTATTTAAGATAAATAAATACAGTAATGAAACTTGGAATACAATTGATACTCCTGGTTCTTCCTTCAAATATCCTCACTGCCACTTAGTAATAAACTTTGATTTTTCCCATTAGACATACCTCAGCTCAGTGTGCTCCTTCGTGCCTTCATTTTTATCTGATGATTGTGCTGGTAGATAATAAGTCATGACCTCCCACTAATGACCATTATCATGTTAAGTGATACATGCTGTCCATTGGAGACAAGCATAGGAGAGGGAAAAAAAAAGCAGTTTATAGCAACCATCACAGTAACGCTTGATGTAGGGAGAGAATTTGCAACTGAATTTTTTTGTTTTGTTTTGTTTTGATAGTCCTACTGGTTCTGAAAAATCACTGGCAGGAAAAAAAAAAAAGAAGAGAGAACAGAATGTTGTTAAGTAGTTATTTTCTAATTGCAACAAGGTAAATGATGTCAACAAGACTGAGGGAGGATTTATTTACTTTGGTGCACGGATTCAGGCAGTTTAATATACCACGATGGGGAAGGCATAGTGCAGAGTCAACAATATCTCAAAAGGGAAGAAAATAGCAGGTGCATCTTTCTCTTTTTAATCTTTTTTGTTCTGTCTGGGAAAAGTAGCAGTTCAGGGGATTATACTGCTACATTCTGGATGTGGTTTCCCCTGCAGGTAAATCTGGAAATCCAAAGCAGCTTCATCCTGAGGTATGACTCACCAATCTTCAACAATAGATCTAGTGCTGCCATCTCAAGAAGCTAATAGATGCATGCTGCCTTGGATGTTTTCCCCAGCTAACCTGCATAGCATCAAATGAAACTCCTTATGAAGGGGTTTTAAAATGCAACAGATATAAAATCCATCCAAAGTCAAAATGACAATTAAGAGATAGAGTATACACAAACTCCAGAACTGTCTCTTTCTGACATACTGATCTATCCTCTGTAATGCTTCCTGATCCCAAGAACCACAGATTTATTAGCAGCCACTGTCCTGAGAAATGCAAAGCGAGCTCATTTACATTATCTGCTTTAACAATTGTGTTTTTGAAATAGATTCCATTCTTTGTCAAGACACACTCATTATATTTTCATCTCCCATCTCATTAGAATCTTTCTCTAATGTTCCTTCCTGGGAGTTTTTCTCATGCGGAATTTTGGAGACATGTCAGTACATCCTTTTTGTAAGCCAAGAGTTTTTTTTTTTTTTTTTTTTTTTTGAACACCTGAGGTCTGACATCCTTAGAGATGCTGATTCTGTAATACAGATAAAGATTCTAAAACTGGAACCTTATGCTCAGTCTCCCAAGTTAGCACGGGGATATCTGGTTAAGCACAGAATATCCTGAAGGAGGTATTCAATTAAATCTACTTTCAAGTGCTCTGTCCTGCTTTCCTTAGCAACTCAAACTTAATGGATTTCATCAAATTGCTTTTTACTTATTCACTAACCCTGTCACAGAGAAGCTGACACAATAAAACTCAGGCCAAAGATCAACTCCAACCTGAGTCAGTGACGTATAGTGACATGAATATATAGACAAAAATGAATAGACGCTGGTTATGAACATGCTAGCGATAGACTGTGGGAACAGGATTCTAGTTGCGATATTTGCTAGCATTTTCATTTTGGGAAAATTCTATAATGTGTCTCTGCTTTAGTAACCTTAATTATATGATAGGGTATCATACAAAAACAGGAAAAGTATAACGCAAATTGAGGATATCACTGTACTTTCATCATCAAGTCACTGTGAGTTATAAATAAGTCGTGTGTATAAAGAACTCCAAATGGCCTGATTTTTTATTATTGATATATACTAAACAATGATTTTTCTGAGGCAAGGAAAACCTGCTGTCTCTCTGTGGCATAGAGCCCAGTGCTGTGCCAAAAAATTTGCTAACATTCTTTGTAAAAAGAAAGACGATCAAAAGATAAAAGAAAGACAACATTCTAAAATCACAGATGTACCATAGAGTCTGAGGAAGCAGCTTGGAGTGAAGGTGGCTCGAAACAGTGTTCAATAGGCTTGAAAGCAAGAAAACCTTTTGGCTGTCCAGCCTACAGATAGCCTTACATTCTGAAATTAATGAAGCACATTCCAAGAGGGAATTTAGTCCACTTGTTTCTCTTTCAATCATTCATTTTTAAATCATCCGAATATATTTGGATGAAACTCTTTGATGCCCAAAGAGAGATATGAGAAACATCACAACATGATTTCTTACACAGCTCTTCCTGCCAACAGCAAAGCCACATGTTGGTAAACAAACATGTCAACTGAAATGAAGTGACAGATATGCAATTCTTATTTTTTTACACCACCCTAGCACCTTAATGGGCATTTCAATCATTTTTTCTCTTTTATCCTTTTTCCTTTATTTAGTCTATGCAACTGTTTATTTTTCCCTTCCATTTCAACAACACTTCAAGGTAAGTCATTTTTGCTTTCCAATTGTGCTGCAGGGAGAAAATAGGTTTCACATTTATTCCTACACATACTTATACAGAAGAAAAAAATATAATACCATAGAAGTTCTGGTGTTCATATGCAGATAATGGCATATCAGAAAGATTTCAATAATAGACCTAATCTTGCTGTTTTCACTAAAAGGGTTTTTAGAAATATAGTACAAAAGGGGAGTATCTTGATTGATGGGCAGATGTATTCACCTGCACATGTAAACGTTCCTTCTATTTTGAGTTGGTGGCTCATTTGATTGGCAAATGCCTTTGTTATTCCAGGAAGAAAATGGTGAGAGCATAGGGAAAGATAAGTATTCTGCAGAAAAGTGGAGGAGTCAGGGTTAGTAAAGGAATTGTTTTCATTTTATGTCTTTCTTCTTTCTTTTTCACTGGATGCCATAAGCAGAAAGAAGATATGAGGTGTTTCATAAAGAAAGAGTGGAATTACTCCACAGAGCATTTGAGGGACTCTTTGTGTTGGTAGAACATGCAAAATAATGGCCAAGAAAAATGGCCTGAATATATGTGGCAGAGTATCTGTTGTTTTGTTGGATAAGAACTAACATTATGAATTTTGGAAAGAATAAATTTTGGAATGAATAAAATTTTAGAGGATTTTACATTTTCCCATGCAAAATAGAATATGTAGGGTGGGTTCTTCCTTCAATGGCATCTGAAAATGTGTCCTTGTTGTCCTGGTGAATTCACTATGTACCCCAATGTTCCATTCCATATCTGGAAATCTTTGTATATTTCATAGATAGGTTGTTGCTTTATTGCTGATACACTTTCTCACCCATTGGATTAAACAAAGGAAACTGCATGTTCTATTCATACAACAGTAGGGAGTTTTGAGAAGCAAAAATTTATTCATGGACATATCAGCTCATTGAGTCCAGTGGATGATAAATTGTAAACAAGAAAGTGAGAGTTCTTCAACAGATTAAAACAGATCTGATTAACCCTCTCACTGAAGCTTTAACCTCATGATGGATATACACAATGACACCAAAATCTGTATATGGTGAAGAACATTTTAGCACCAAGAGATAAAATCAGACAGGCATGTAATCCTGATTAATGGAGGCGGGAAGAAAATTGGTCGCCAAAATCTTGCCTCTTATTCAGTTTCTAACCTACTTCTCCAAATATCCAGACACATATGTAATATACATAGGATGATAATCACATGGCAATGCTTATGGTTATGAATTTTGACATTAGAAAGAGCTTTTATTTTCACATTTATTTATCTAGGTAGGTAGTTATGTAGGTAGTTGGTTAGTTTTGTTTTTCCACACAGGACTCAGTATGAATTCTAGGCAGGCCTTGAACTCAAATTTTTCCTACCTCAGATTCATCTGTGTTAGAATTAAGGATAGGTCCTATCATGTCCAGTTTTGGACTTTCTAATCTTTTTACGTTTTATCTCTCCTTTTTGGATGCAATTGGAGGCTAGTCAGGTCACATGGATTCTGGTTGTCCTTTGATATATCCATTTTAGCATGTCATGTATGTATTTGATGATCTTGGAATCTTGCTGTCCATACAACACACTGCTAAATCTGGACAACAGAGCAGGAGAACTGATACAAAGGCCATCACTAGGCTCTGGTCTCAGTATTGCCATTAATTAATGCTCTTAGCATTAATTTCCAAGCAGATACAAACTTAGTCCTTCACATATCTATTAAAAGCCATCTCCCATTTCTCCCTACAAAGACACTATGGAGGATATTGTGAAAGGGCTCATGGTCAGATGAATATGCTATACAGTCTTCCTGGATCTACCACCCATAGACTATAATGCCCTAATGTGGAATGAGGTCAGTCTGAACTGATGTACTCTTCAAGAGCTTCTGCCATGACCAAAGTGTAAGTGGTCCTCCTTCTATATAATTAGAAGTTCAGGCCTTGGGTGCTATGAGGGATTGAAGAGATTATCTGGTGCAGCCTCATCACTCCACAAGTGAGTCTCAAGCTTGAAATAACTTTGCCCATGGTCACACAGCTAGTCAGAGCTTGAAATGTAGTTATAACATATATTCTTCTTTTCACACATACAAGGACTTGAATTGAATTTAGAAAAGTATTTTTCAAAATATGTACTGTGGAATATTCGTTCCTGGCTGTAAGAAGAATATACTCACTTTCAGATTGCATTCGAGAAGGATTTTGCACTGTCAGTGATTCTTATTCATGCATTAGAAAAATATTTACTAATTGTCTCATATACATCAGTCATACACTAGACAGTGGGATATGATAAATAAGACAGCATTTTTAAAAATCTCCTTTAGATAGTTTCCAGGAGATAAAAGTACACATTAATAGCTAATTACATAAATAAACATTATCACTATGAATAATGACTTGCTTCCTCTAAGGAATATGTATAAGGTTTTCTAAGAGGTAAGGGAAGTTTAGAAAAGGTTTTTGAGGAAATATTTAAGCTTGTAAATCATATGAGAAGTCTTGTTATATCCTACAATATGAAAGCCAGTAGAAGACTATATTGTGGCTAAATAAGAGGGTTATGGACAGTGTTAGAAAATATGTGGATGTAAAAATTACTTAATTCACTCTGAGCAGGAGAGTGGACCCAGTTTATTAGCATTTTGAAAACACTACACTGAGTACTGGAGAGAAAGAGCATTGGTAGAAGAATCAAGGGTGAATGAAAAGAATTGCTACTTCTGGAGAAGTAGTTAAAACTTTAAATATGACCTTCAGTCAATACACACACAAAGAAATCACTAATCATTTCACAATAATTTCCAAGTATACTTGACCATGAAACTATTATTTTTAAGTGCTACTTCTTTTACAATATGAAATTCTAGACAGGTTCTTATAAGTGTATTGTGCTGTGGATTATCTCAAGCTAAAGACATGCTCTGGCTTCTTCTTAGTGATGGCAGAGCCTGATATTGCTCCTGCTTCACATAGTTATATTTGTTTGTTTCTTCTCCTTGCAGGTGACTCATTTATTTATGAGGGTCACAGTGGATCAGGCTCGTTTACTAGGTATCAGTTTTCAAAAAGTAGAAGCCCACATCATAACCCCCAATGTAGGAGCATGTTTACTTGAATATCATTTTATTCCTTCCCTCTTTCTAGTTACTCTCAACTCAATGTTGTCTGTTTCCAGAACAGAATTCTAAATGTTCATTAATATTTAGGAAAACTACGTCCTACAGAAAAATTACCTTCCAGACTAATTAGCCAGCAATCAATTACAGATTTGGATACATTTCCATAGGCTGATGTAATTATATTTTTAAATAAGGAGCAGGGAATATGAGGATTAGAAGGAGGCACCAAGGTGTCAGTAATAAAATCATGGTAATATTCATAATGGCTAATGCATTAGTGCACCTCAGCCTGACTATAACAAAGAGCTCCACGAGGCTGCTTGATGAAGATATTGATCCTCTGCAACTATGCGGCTTTTATGATTATGCAGTTCTATCAAGTTAATAGAGGATGTTTCTAGAACTTAGATTATAGATTGAATGATTTGTACAATTTCTGATTCTGCTTTTTGGAAAATCATTAAGCTATGAGCTATAGGAACCATAGGTAGAAAACCCTAATTGAGACTGTCTTAAACAATGATCCGATTATTTTTTATCATGACACCCAATCCAAAATTATTGCAGCTCTGGTTGTGGGTTGTTAGTGTCTCAGTAATTTCATTTAAGAAGCAAATTACTTCTTAACCATCTTCCTACTCTGGTCTCTTTGGCAGTGGCTTCATCCTAAGGCTATGTCTGTTCACATTATGGATATAGAAATAATGTTCTCTTCAGATATTACAACACCCAAAGAAAAATATTTCACTTATATGGGTTTCTTTCAAACAGAAGCTCCTTGGTCAGACTCCCTTAACAAGATGTGTATTATACCTCCTCCAGTGGAATTAAAATTACTCTATGATTTGTCTATTCTTATGTCCTGTGCAAAAGTAGATTTATCCCTGTATATTCCTTGGATTTCTACCTCAAGAGCCTGTGTATACAGACAAACCAGCATTGTTTGACTGGTTTCATCCCATGCACAAACCAGGATGGAAATATCAGAGAAGTAAATTCTTAATGCCTGACTATGAATTAGTTTTGAATGAGGATCAGAGTCTGGCCTTCTAATTACTTGTATGTGGTAAATTCTAGTTCTTTCATAGGAGTATAAATAAATTCCCCAGTAAGTGAATGATGAATGCAGAAGTGATGGCTTCTTTGCTTCTCCATTACTCACCATGATCATGATCACAGTGATTCCTCTACTCATGTTCCAATCAATTATTACCACCTACAGGCTATACTGCTATTCTGTTCTGGTAAAACGGGGCATCGCATCAAATCAAGAGTGGAATCCATGTCATCTCCCAACTGGAGTATATGAATGTCAAGAAAGCATGGTCCTCAGGCCAGCAGCAGCAGCAGCATCTAGAAATGTGTTAGAAATGAAGATATCTGGGACCTTAAACTTCTCAATGTGATAGACTCCATGGGACTGGAGCACAGAAATCTGAGATTCAATAAGCTGTTCTGTTGTGTGAGAAACTGTTCCCATGGAGATCAAACATGCACATGTCAACTGATCACAAAAACTGAACCCACAACGGACCACAATAACCATTTGGAGCAAAATCCAAGTCAGTGAGTGAGTTTGGTTTGTTTGTTTGTTTGTTATTTTTTAAAACTTAAGTTTCTAACAAGAATATGGTTGTGAAGTTATTTACACTATCAAGGTTACCTCAAAAGTAGATACATTCAAAGTCCAAATCAGCATGACTGATGACTGAGGAAACCTGAAAATCTGAAGTTCTCTACACAATCTGCAGGCAGGTGGAAGACATTTCTCCTTGCCACTCAGATGGACAGTGTCTCTCTGCTACCCTCTCAGTAGGTTACTCCTTTTATCATTCTGTGGACCAATTTTCAATAACCTTCTGCTTACTCAGACATTTGACCTTTGTTTACCTACTGAATCTTATGAACCTCTCTCTCTCTCTCATAAAGGTAATGTTTCAGTTCAGAAGAATCTGCTATATAACACCTCCAGATAATTTAAATGCATGCTAGGTATAAAATCACAGGTTTAGATAACTCAGAGTATATTTCTGCTTCTGAGAATAGACTTCTTTTCATCACCTGTTCGTGTGGAGAATGCAGAAGCAAAATAATGATTTCATTAAGGAGAGTGATTTGTGCAGAGATGGGACAATAATGACTTCAAAACTAACATTTTTGTTGCTTTATACCATAAGAGCATAGAAACAACTATTGGAATCAGGAAAGACAGGGTCCTACTTTCTCAGTTTCTACTGTACTGTGAGTCATACATGACAGAGCAGAGTGAGGAAGGAGTCTTTGAGGACAAAGTTTCCCGTGCTGGAAACTATAGTATGTATTCCTTCAGTAGCAGTACATTCCATGACCATGTAGATAGATAAAGCATTCTGACATTTACATTCAGCATGAAATACATGAGAATACCAGGGGAGAGGATGCCATTGCAACATGAAGCTTTTATTAGTGTTAGACTAACTCTGGAAGGGAAATGGTTCGTTTTATTGCTTTAATGTCAGGCTTTCTCCTTTCCTCCAGTGGGCACAAAATTGGGGCTGCCTCTCATTTTCAATCTATAAATGAGGAAGCAAGTATCTAGTGCCTGGAATCTGACTTTAGAGGCTGTGTGTGCAAATGTGATATCCTGAAAAAATATAGGATTTGGATTTCTCCCAGGGCTTCTGACTTTTTTTGGGAAAGAATCTACAAATTGAGGATTCAGAGTTAACATTTGTTGAATGCTTGAAATGTTCCAGAACCAATATTGAGTGATTTAATACATATTATTTTGTTTAAAAATATACATGGGAATAAGCAAAATGGGGTCATGATAAAGCAGAGAAAACCCATTGCTAAGCTGTGTCTAATAGAGAGCCTAAAAGAAAACCATCAAGATTGTAGTTGTCTAATTAAACTGTACTGTGGAGATGAGTGTACCACTCAGCACTAGGGCTCATGCTTAGTATGGGCACGGCTCTAGAGTTAAGCCTCAGAAATGCAAAATCAACATAGCCATCATCAAATCATCGATCACCATCATCATCATCATCATCATCATCATCATCATCATCATCATCATCATCATGTCATCTTGTCAACTTAATTTCTTCTTCTGATTTTGTTCTCTAAGCTGTAAAATTAGGCCTTTGAACCAGAAAAGCACATCCCTTTAAATTGCAAAGTTGTGATCTGTGGAGAATGCTATTTTGTTACATTAAAAGATGTACAAAATTAAAATTCAAATAAAGCAATGGGTGGAGGAAGACCAGTGTCAACATTTTAGGAGTGTAGTGACCACCAAAACCAAGCAAGTTCCTCTCTGAAGAATTTGTAAGACATTTCTCTATTTACTAATTCTGTGAGAGAAAAATCTCATTTGTACAATTTTGTAGAATTCTTTTACTCATGATTCACAGCCATGGCACTGAGTGGCATCTCTTTGAGTCACATTCCAGCAACAAAAGGAAAGATGCTGGAAATTAGATGGCATGCCCCATGTTTCTTAGACAGGCAGCTTTGGCCAGATTAATAGAGAGCTGCAAAATGACCCTCAAGTTTAGTCTGGTGATCAGAAGGGCCAACATCACACAGTGTGTCTGGAAAATATGTTTCTCACCTTGGTGCAACAGTTTCATAGGGCATTTGCAAATGCACTGACTAATTTAAACCTTCTTAGCAACTCATGTTTAACTTTGTATTTTAGACTTTCTTACTAAACAAAGAGCCTGGAGCTTATATTGGCCACTTTTTACTTTCTCAATGTCACCACCCCTTAGTTCTTTCATTTCATGATGAGTTCATTTACTTATGAATATTTCTGCATAGGTGAAATGTTTTTCCCCCAGTACTTTACAGCTATGTTATCTGGATCCCGGCTGTGGTTTCAGAGTACCTTATAAATTTATTATGCATTGGGAATAAAAGGTATGTTCAGTAAGGGGGTTCATATAAGAAACCATTCTTTATAACACGGCACCTAATTCTGGCTATAGTGATGACCCAGGCCAGGCATCAACCCTCCATCTACTCTCTAAAGTTAAATATTACCAAGATGGACTGGGCTCACTAGCTGCATGTTTATATGTCTTCAAGAACTCATTTCTGTCCAGTGGGAAGATGGTCAAAAGGTATGTATCTAATGGATGAAGCAGGAAGGTAAACCTGGAAAGCACCTGGCTGGAATCAGCCCCACACTTTGTACCCTCCTTTCGGGTCATATTAGGGAAGTCACAAATCTTCTTTCAGCTTCTTTGTCTCATTGTTTTAGATGAAAATAAAAAAGGACCTTTCTATGCCTCCTCCCAGCTTTCATGTTCATTTATGTTTTAATGTGAATTGGCCAAGTCAAACTCAGCAATCAATGAGGTGACAAATGTCACATTGGATAGCCCTCATGGCCATTATTTGAATCAGGGCACTTGAAACCTCCCTCCTCTCTTCTACTGCCAGAGAAGATGAAAGTGTCATTCCTGACCTTAGTGCTGACCTGTTCAGTGAACTTTGGAGTGCCTTTTCCCATTATCATTTCCAGCAAGGTATTTGCTCCCCCCACCCCTAGGCAAGACCAGACTTTCCTGAAAGAGCACAAACTTCTCTGAATGATATTTGAAAATAAAATCTAATTGATTTCACAGCTCTTTGAACCTTTCCTATCAAAGATTTTTTTTTTCATTTATCTGTTTTATAACTTAAAAATGATTCAAGCAATGAGAGTTAGAAATTCCATTGTGTAGGTACTCTTAATTTTCTCTCTTTGTTAAAAATGTTACCTGAGAAAAGCTTGTATGTTACATGTGTGAATGAAAGTATGTGCTTACAAAAAGTGTCTATGTTGGTGCAATCTATATGTACTTATATCTGCTGCTATGAAACTGCTTATACTACATGTATTAGTTAGTATCTAAATTTTAGTGAACACCTTAATATGAATTAGATGCTTTGGTATGCATGTACATGTTCAGTATGGTTGTATCCAAATCATAAGTTTGAAATTGCTTACCTACAATCATGCATATGAATATAGATGATTTGCAAATATATGTGTCCACAGACAGATAGAAAGGAACTTTTGTGCCTTGTTCCTTTTACTGGCATGTGTCTATGTACACAGTCATGTGTGCAACAATAACTAAGTGTATGTGTGCTTACATTTTTATTATAGTCTTATTATTCTCTTTTCTATCCAAAGAAAGCATAAACAAAATTCAACATTTTTGGATAGATTGGACAGCTCCTGCTGGTATGGACAGTGACTGTGAAAGGTGGTGTACTCTTCTCTGCCTACCAGGTATTAGCTGTCATTTCTTCAGGCAGGATAAAGTCACCCAAATAGATGACATCCTAATTATCTGGCAATGGAAGCAGGTGTTACAGATTTCATTGACGGGCTCAAGAATTCTCCCTTTTCTAGCAGTATAGGGACACAGTAGTCCCCTGAGACAACACCCAAGGAGGCCTTATTGATTGACACATGGCTTCCTTAACACAGTGTTGATTGAAATGTTGGTCTGGCAGAAGCTATCTATATTGGACAGACCCTGCATTCCTATTTTCCATCCCTTGCCCACCTAGATTTGTATGAGCAGGAGATCTTTGCTTCCTGTCATTCAACCTGTCTGCTCTTCACCTGCAACACTGCTGGAGTGGTCAGTTATGACAGTGATGGTTGGTAAGGAAGAATTCAGTCTTATGTTCAAATAGACCTTAGGTGTCTCTCTGTAGAGAGGATGATCCTGCATGGAGACTTGTTCTATTAGAGACAGACATTCCACTCCTATAATCTGTGGGAAGAGTAAGACTTCAGACTCCACAGACTAGAAGACACAGTTGTTTTTGCATTTTTGAGTATGGGAATAGAGAGTTGGAATAAATGCAAGTATCCTACTCTGTTGTTTTGTAGACCTACACACTAGTTTATTTTATAAAAAAAACAAAAACAAAAAAAAACTTAAAATTCAAATCTTTCTGTAAGTCACTTTAGAAGTTTCTCTGAATAAAGCTAGATTTGTACTCAAAGACAAGGTAAGGTATTTCCCCACACACCTATAAGAAGAATCCAAACTTCAATGTCTGTAGGAAATCTAATCCAGTGGATATCCTGTATCAAGGAATTGCTGTATCAATTACAAAAATTATTCTAAAATATCAACAAAAAACTATTTGAAAAGCTCAAGGATCAAGACTCAACCATTTCTAGAGGTACAGAAGCCTGCTATTTCGTTCATTGATTGGTTTTTGCTTGGATGCTTCATGTTACAGAGAGTCAAGATTTTGCAAACATCTTCATCTATCTTTCCGTCAAACTACTGTTCAGTTACAAGGTAATCCTTACCTATTTCCATCATCATTTGCTTGCACGCCTTTGTTCCTTCTTTAACCAACCAGCAGTTCCTCTGGATAACTTTAGTTTTCTTATATCTTTTAAAACTAGGTTACTGTATCATCGGTGTCCAGACTGGCAACTTCTCTGCAACCTGGACTTTGCAATAGCCTTAGAGTTGGTATCCTTAACCCCCTTCAGCCCCATTCATTTCTACATTCTATGCTAACCCACAGTGACTTAGATTATATTCATCCTCCCTTAAAATCTTTTGCCATCTCTCCATCCAACTCAAAATAAAAAGCAGATGAAGGAGTTTGACCTGTGAGGACTTCTGTGAGTATATCCTTGTGTATAGCTTCATTCCTTCAAATCCTGTTTCCTAATGATCTGTTTTAGTGATTAACTTTTTCTCATATGCCTGAAAGTAGCTCATACTTCTTACTTCAGGCTTTCTAATGTAACCCCTCTATGTTGAAACAAACAATTTTCTCTTCTCAGCATCTGATAAAATTTCAATCATCAATTTGACTTCCATTTGCTTCTCTGAGATTTATGTCATTCATTGCAGAAAAAAAAACTAACTGATAAGACAAAGGCAGTATATTCATGTTTAATAATGTCATATAAATATAAACTAAATAATCATTATCTGGTATAAATATATACAACTAAAAACTACCTTCCTTTTATCTTTCCAAAGTAATATACTTAATCTCAAGGAAAAATAAAAGTGTACTCATAAAATATCTAGTTATATATAAACCAGTAAGATTTACTCTAAGAGAAAAGTCTTCCTCAATTATTGAGTTATATTAAAAATACATATAAATTCTCTTTTTGCTACACAATGTGTTGCTAATATTTATATTATGTATAAAGGATTTGAAATTGCTTGAAGATTACATTTTGTATATAACATTTAGTTTTACATTTTCTATCACATTATCACATATTGTGAACAATAAAATAACATTTAATCCAAATATACCACTCCTGATTAAAGTTTTCAAAGAATCAAATTCACCTTACTGTATGATAACCTGAATACACATGTGTGCTCTCTAGTTTTATGTCAACATGACATAAGCTAGAGGCATTAAAGAGGAGGGAGCCTCAAATGAAAAACAATGTCTTCACTAGATCTGTCTGTAAGCAAAACTGTAGGACATTTTCTGAAATAATGACTCATAGAGGAGGGCCTAACATATTGTTGGTGATGCCATACCTGGGCTGGTGGTCATGGTTTTCTATAAGAAACCAGGCTTAGCAGGCCATGAGGAGCAAGCCAGTAAGCAACACTCCTCCTAAATCAGACCTTTGTGTCAGCTCCTGACTCTAGGTTCCAGTCCTGTGAGTTCCAATGATAATTTTCTTTGAAGATGAACTGTGATGTGGTAACCTTCGCTGATAAAACCCCTTTTCCTTTCTAAGTTGCTTTGGTCATGATGTTTCATTACACCAAAAGGGACACTAAGACAGCATGTTTATGGAAACACTGTTAATGGTATCTAAATTATTAGCCTGGATGGCCATCAACTGAGGAACTCGTAAACAATGTGTTATGTTTGTGAAAAATAGAGATTTAGCTTGACTTAAGGGGAATTAAATGTTTTCAGGAAAGTAGAGAAAACTGCAGAGCATCTTGTTAAAAATAAAATAAGCCAGATACAAAAAGGGGTCATATGAAGTTCCTCTTACACAAATATTTTAGAGGAAAATATAAAGGTGCAAAAGGAGATATTAGGACTATTGAAGGGAAAAAGTAGAAATAGGAGAAGAATAAGAACAGGTACTTAGTTATAACCTTATACATACGGCACAATGGAACCCATTACTTTGTACGATTGATCTATACTCATAAATGTGACAAAATTACATGTCTGATCCCAAAACAGAATGCAAATTCTTCACTCAGAATTGATAATATACCAGGGGCTAACTCAGAAGCTACCCATTTCCATAATAGGAGTTAGAACTAATCATCTGTCAAATGTTAAAATTCCAACTGGGATGTAGTTTTTGGGGGTTTCTTTCTGAGGTCATTTACAAAGGAGATTCTCATATACTAAAGCAGGGATGAACTTAAACAGAAATAATCACACAGCTATTTTTGTCTATCTCTTGTTCTTGCAAGTGCAGTCGTGTTGCTATCCAGTTGCTCCTTTCTCCAGTAGCTTCCCCTCCACCCTTGTTTTAGCTGCCAGATGTAATTGCACACACTGACTCATGCCCTTTCATTCTCTCATGCACAAAGCATAAGGCTTTTGAGTTCTCTTGCATTATTCCTTTATCCTCATATACCCTCGCTATTGAATACCATCTGCAAATTTAATTAGGCAGCAATTCATCGCATTTGCCTAATCATTAGTGAAGTTGAATAATTTCATGAAAATAGAAATGAAGAAACTTTCTCACATGCATTCAGAAAAACATTTTCAACCATTTTTAAATTTCTTTTTACTTTTCTTTGCTCTCTCTAGGTAACAGTGAAAGAAAACACATGTGACAGAGTCCAAGCCAATCAGCATTTGAGGACATGCAATGTGGTAAAGTGGGAACAAAAAACAGTTTTAAGAAAACAAAATCCAGGAATGGAAGGATAGCTCAGTGTTTAAGAACACTTACTGTGAAATATGGAGAACTAGGTTGGAGTCTCAAGAACTCTTTTGCATTTATTCTTCTCCTGTACTCTTATCTCAACCATAGTGCCCCCTAGTTCACTCCTCCCAGTTCCTCCACAACTGCTTTCACTTACCCTTTCTCCCACAGTCACTCTTCCTCCAGTTCATTTCAGAAATAAGCAAGTATCATCCCAGGGCATATCAAACAAAAAAGAATTCTTATAGAAAACTTGGCTCTGTTACCATATGAACACAGAGGATGTGGGAACAAGAGGATTATTTGTACTTGCTAGCCAACAGCATCAGAAACTGGTACAAAAGGAATAAGGTGGAATCTGAGAGAGCAGGACACTCAAGGCTCAGCACAGCAGAACAGGTACTCACAACACATAAGCACTTATACTACCCTCTGAACACACACACACACACACACACACACACACACGGCAGAGAGAAAGAGAAAGACAGAGACACACAGAATGACAGAGAGACAGAAAGACAGACAGAGACAGAGAGAAAGACAGAGAGACAGAAAGACAGAGAGACAGAGACAGACAAACACACACACACAGACACACCCATGGGCAGAGGCAGCGAAATACAGAGAGATAAAGACAGCAACTGAGACATGGAGAAAGACAGAGACAGAATAAGAAGCAGACAGGAGTGATAATTAAAAAAAAAAAAAACTAATGAAGTCAACGATCTTCAGAGCAATATACTTAAAATCACTTTGGTATTTGTTTTCTCTTTTCCCTTTTAAATACACAGTACACACCCTCAAAACTATTCAGCTATTTTTGTGGTAATTGCTTAGGGATTGTTATTATTAGGAAATTGAGTCCTTCCTGAAGAATCTGGGTTTCTCGTGCTGGCCTCACACATTCACTGATTTCTGATTTTTTTTTCTCTCTGAATCAGCCAGATAATTAGACATCTCTTCTATTCATCTGGAATTCTGGGAAATTCCTTCTGACCTTTGTGGAACAATCCACACTTTTCTTTCTGATACAGGAATCCAGATTCTTTAAAATGTAAAAAATGCTGCATAACCAACCTATTAACTGATATAAGATGCTTCTGCACTAAGATCTCTTGAGCTTCAGTCACAAAGACTGAAGGAAAACTCACATAGAAATGGAGGTCTTTTATTTATCTGTGTAAGTATGTGATAATGTTTGAGTGCAGACAGAAGAGGACATTCAATCACATGAAACAAGAGTAGTTGGCAGTAGTGAGCTAGTTAACATGGGTGCTGGGTATTGAACTGCAGTCATCTGTAAGACTAGACAAGAACTCTTAGTTGGTGCTCCATCTTTCTAGCCACAATTCAGTGGACTTCTGCATCCACTGTTGCATCTCTTTGCATAATTAATCTTACTCTAAAGTACTATTATAAAAATAACTTGATGTCTGTGGGAGATTTGATATACAAAATCAAGTCTATGGTATTAGAACAAATAATCTCTTACATTTAATTAAACATGTAGCAATTCTCCTTCTCATTCTCTTTCTTTCTTTTTTACTTTTGTCATTAACTTTTATTTTTTATTATTTATTCATTTATTTACATTCCAAATTTTATCCGCCCCCCCGTCCACCCTCCAACTGTTTGTTCCACATCCCATACCTCCTCCCCACCCTGCTGTCTCCATGAGCATGGACCCACACCCCACCCCTACTCCATCTGACCTGTAAACTCCTTGGGGCCTCCAGTTTCTTGAGGGTTAGATGCATCTTCTCTGATTGAACAAAGACCGCCAGACAGTCCTCTGCTGTATATGTCTTGGAGGTCTCATGTCAACTGGTGTATGCTGCTATTTTGGTGGTCCAGCCTTTGAGAGATCTTTGGGGGCCAGATTAACAGAGACTGCTGGTCTGCTCAGTCCTACTTGGGAGGGAGAAGAAAGCAATCACAAGTGTGGAGGGAGAGAGGGACCTAGGAGGGAAAGTAGACGGGGGGGGGGGGGTAAGGGGAACCTGATCTCTTACTGGGTGAGGGAAATGTACTGAAGCCCTGAGGGCCAGCAGAAGGAATGGAAGCAGGCAACTTCAGAAGATAGGAGGTTGGGGGACCTTCCAGAATGCACCAGAGACCTGGGAGGTAAGAGTCTCTCAGGACTCAAAGGGAGGGGCCTTAGATGAAATGCCC
Source organism: Rhynchomys soricoides (assembly GCA_019843965.1). Classification (NCBI taxonomy): domain Eukaryota; kingdom Metazoa; phylum Chordata; class Mammalia; order Rodentia; family Muridae; genus Rhynchomys; species Rhynchomys soricoides. Next base: position 3,035,753 of record JADRCH010000117.1, read on the forward strand.
TCCAGTAGGGAAAGGGAACTTATAGAGCCTACCTCCAGGAGAAAGACAGGGCATCAAATGAGGGAGGGGGTTGCCATCCCACAGTCAAAACTCTGACCCATAATTGTTCCTGTCTGAAAGAACTGCAGGGAGAAGCCTAAGGAAAAGAAGGTTCAGCAATAGGCCCAAAGTGGGATACAGCTCAAGCGGAGGTTCCAAGGCCTGACACTATTACTTAAGCTATGGAGCACTCACAAAAGCGACCTCATCCCCTTTCTAAGTTTTAATTTTTTTGTCTTTCTGGTTGTTTATTATTACTATGATTACTTTTTTGTTTTGTTTTTAAGTGTATGATGTGTATACATGCAGGCACAGTAATAGTACAAAGTATATATAGCAATTGTAGAAAAACTGTAGGATGTCAGTTCCCATCTTCCACCATGGATCCTGGGAGTTGAATTTGATTCTTCTCCTTTGTGAGAAGGGCTTTTGCTAGCTGAACTATATGACAAACTTTGTTTCTTTTCATAGATAAATAGTATCTCATGTATATTCGAACCAACGAAACATTGAAGTAAGTAAGAATAAAAAGCAGAACTCCACAGAATTTTATATGCAAAGAATCTTCTCTGGTTAAAACAACTGACCATAAGTTAGAGTTTATTGAATAGAATCCATCCAGTCATTGTAATGCTGACTTGGGAAAATGCCTACAAAGCATTGCAGGAGAGCAAATTAAACATTCTCATAACCATCACCATATTATTAATTGTTCTCCTTTACTGTTAACTGTGAGGACTATGGAATGCCTACAAAATGTAAATTCAGTAAATTTTGCCTCTGAAATATGTGTCAACTTTCTTATATTGAAACTTATTCTGGTCATTTGTTTATGTGCTTATTGATTTACTTGTGGTCAATTCGAAGTAAGTCATCGTTCTCTATTAAGTAAGACATAATCCAAAATTATTGTTAAAACACCAGTCATTGTTTTTTGCTTTAGATATGCTAACAGTTCTTGCTCAGTTCAGTCATTGTAGATACCTACTCCGTAGAGATCTCAAAAAAGCAAAGACAACCCCAGGTAGAACATTCACAGAAACAGGATTTAATGTTGTAAAACAATATTAAAACAAAGGTGAGAAAGGATGTGTAGTCCTGCCCTGCACACTGTAGGGGGGAGAATTCTAAAGAGGTTCTGAACAAGATAACTGTTTCTGCAAGTAACTGACAAATTTCACTAAGTAACTGATGAATGAGAAAAGACAGTAGTTTTAATAGGTTGGTATAGACTTGAACAACATAGTGTAGAAGGAGACAAACCCTCTCCTAGTCTTGCAGTGGAGGGTGAACCATCTGAATGTAGAGATGTACAGATAATATAGAATCATTAGCAGATTTTGAAACCTTTTTCCTATAATGACTGGTTGTCTCAGCTAACAAGCAAATATCAGAGAAAACCCAGAACTTCAGATCAGATTATAGCCATTATTTGATTATAGATGTATGGATCCTGAACTGAGAACCAGATTGACCAATTAGTACCTATGGCTAGATAAATATCTATATCATAAGCCACTTGAGATAATTTGTTATATAGCAACGCAAAACACGTATACTGGATAATTTTTATCCCTTTTTCTTTACTATGATGTGTGTCAAAATACAATCTCTTCTAAAGTGTTAATTATGTTTGCATGAGTCAAATGGAAAATACACTTCACCATTTTTATTCTTCATTATATATTTTAAATTAATTGCTCACAAATAATTCATTATAAGGCCAAATTTCCACTTGTCCCTTGAGTATAGGTCCCAATGAAATTGACCACATAAACTTCATCTCTCTAATGATAGTAACACTAGATTCCTGACTCTTAAAGTTGGAATCCTTAGGGTCCTTCTATATTTCATCCTTCTGAATTGACAACATTGAATCAATTAGCATCACATCTGAGCCATTTCTCTAAGCTCTGGCCTCTCTTGTACTTCCTAGTCTTTATCTGAACAGTTACCATGGACTCCACTTACAACTGCCACTTCCATTTAGCTTATTATTTTCATTGCAAAAAGAGTTATTGTTGTAATGAAAAGCTGCTCAATTTGCTCTTCTATTGAAACACACCTGAGCTTAACTTCACATGGATTTTTTTTTTTTTCACAATCTGGTTTCAGGCATTTTCTTTCCAAATGTGCCCAGGCTCATATTCTGTCATATATATATCTCAGAAATGACATGGAATAAGGCCCTTGTCCTGTCTCCAAAGGAATGTTATGTTTAAATCCTAAATGGGGTTTGGAAATGGAGTGATATGAAATACAACTAGTTAGGTTCAAGTCATTACCTTGTGTTCTAATTTAATAAGGATGAAATTTTTGCCAACTAGGAAGTTAAAAGGGAAGATAGGCAGAGAGAGGAGGAAGCAAAAAGAAGAAAAATAATAAGATACGGAGAAAAAAGAAGAACAAAAATAAGAAGAGGAGAAGGAGAAGGAAGTGGCAGTAGTAGTAGTAGTGGTAGTAGTAGTGGTAGTAGTAGTAGTAGTAGTAGTAGTAGTAGTAGTAGTAGTAGTAGTCGTAGTAGTAGTAGTAGTAGTAGTAGTCATCCTCTGAGAGCAAAAACACACAGGGAGAAAAGGATAAATGTGACAAAGAAAAATAGTGATTACAAAATGTTAATAGATGCAAGGAAAGATTCCCCTCTTTGAACATTTCAGAGGGGAAAGACATGAATATGTTGAAAAAATAAATTACCTTTGGTGAAGCCATTGGTTTGTGGTGATTGGATAAGGTAACCACAATAAGTTCATACTAATGATTTAGTACAGTATACTTTTAATCATTCTTAATAATTTATGACTTTGATCAGCAACTTTATTTGCCCCAAATAGAAGTTCCTCTGTATCAACAAGTTCCATCTTCATGTCTGTCTCCTAACAGACATTCACATGAGGTTTGTTTTCACTTTTTAATTCCTCCCACAACATGTTTCATGATCTCTGATGCAAGACTTGACACAATGAGTTAGTTACCTTGAAGAATTCTCAAGGATGGAAATCATGTCACATAGTTTGGATATAATTCATATCTTAAAGGTATATGTGTTGGAAGCCTGGTTCCTCATTAAATACTGAATAATACAGTAGAGTCTTTGATATACAGTGCTTAGTCAAAGGTGATTAGCTTATGAGATCCGGCCTTTCCTTTTTTCTATGTTGATATACCCTGACAAAATGTAACTTAAGAAAGATAGTGTTTTTGTTGTTGTTGTTGTTGTTTTGTTTGTTTTTGTTTTTGTTTTTTAGTTCATAATTCTTTGTTATAATGTCTTATTGCAGGAAAGTCTCAGCAACAAGAGCTTGAAACCATTGTTTGCATCACATCCAAGAGAAAAACAGAGATGGATGGATTTATGTACTCATACATTAGTTTTTAGATAATTTTCCCCTCTTCTATTTTCCAAAACCCCAAACCTGGAGAAATTATGCTGGCCATGATAATCTGGATTTTCTACATTAATTAGTATAGTCAAGACAATCCCCTACAGAAATGTCAAATGGCTGACCTAATACCATCAGTACTTCATTTCTTCCTAGATGATTCTAGACTGTGTCACATCGATAATTAAAAGTAATATTCAAATCATGGAAATCCATTAGGTCTTAAGAGATTGAAATGGTTTCTTTGAGATGTTTTAAATAAAGGAAGTCCATTCCATGTATTTGATCTCTTCTATCCATGCAGCTTGCAATGTGGCTGCTCTTCCAGCTTTGTGATATAATATTATACTCATCAATATTAACGGTTACTAAATATTAGAATTTTAGCATCTGAAACTATTATTCAAACATACGTCATCTTTGTAAAATTGCCCATTGTCAGGACTTTTATACCAACACAAAATGGAGCATGAAATTGTTTCCATGTACCATGAGCAAATGTTCAATAAAATCTTTTTCAAGTTCATGTGTGTAATGAGATCTAATCTGTAAATAAAGTATATTCTACCTTTAATATATACTTTATAAATCTATAAGTCAAGATCACTATTACCAATCTATAGATGAGACTCAGCAAGTCTTGGCCAATGCACTGTTTTTATTCCTACAAAACCAGTCACGGAGTGCAAAGACGATGTTTCAAAAGTCCCACAGATTTCAATCACTATTAGGAGTACAGTAAATTTCTATATGATAATCTAGCTGATCAACTGAAAGAAATTATAATAAAAATTTTAAAATATAAAAATCATTTTAAATGGCATGAGATGAAATATGTGAAACGATCCTTGTGAGTAAGTCCTGGGTTTATCACCATTCATTGACATGGTGAATGAAATATATATATATATATAAAATGATGTACTATTTCACAGTCCTTAGTAGATGTTAAATTGAATGGCCTAGCTGGGTGCAGTTTGTGGAGAGAAAAAATTGGACAAAAATGAATTCAAAATCATTTGGCATGGATAGATATCATGCAGCTGGTGTTTCTACCAGCCACAGTTCTTTTGTATTGCTGAAATTATTTAAATCCAATGTAAGCTAAAGAGTATACATTCACTTTGATAATGGAGAAACCTGTGTTTGGGTGTGTGTGTGTGTGTATAGATAGATAGATAGATAGATAGATAGATAGATAGATAGATAGATACATACATACATACATACATACATACATACATAGGTATATTTTTTCAGTATTACTTTCCAATCTCTTGGCTTGTTACTCTAGTTCATTGATTGCCTTTCTCTGTCTTTTTCTCATCTCTCTTTTACTTCTCAATATTTAAAAATTGCATGATATAATTTGTTCCACTATTGCTAGCTCACATATTGGTGATTTAGGCTCATATGTTAATGTGTATGTGTAAATATGTAGGTGAGTTTGTGATACCCTTTGTGGTAGATTCACACAAGTGTGTTGGGAGAGGAAATGAATTTCTTTGTACCCATTAGGAGAACAGAAATGGATGTTGGAAATCCTCTATCATACTTCATCTTATTCCTGCATTATAGAATTTCTCTGTTAACCTGGAGCTAGGCTAGTTGCCACCAAGCCCCAGAAATCCTCCTGGCTCCCCAACCTGCTCACAACTCTGGAGGTACGGCCATTGGGGTCTAGCTGTTTACAAGTCTTTAGGAATTTGAACACAGTACTCATATTAATATATCAAATGTTCTTACCCACTGAGGTATCTCTTCACTGTGATACCCTAAAGTTTATTTCATCTTTTCATTGTCATTTTAATTGACTATGTATCTTTATCCCTTCACCTCATCTTTCACAGCAGCCTGAATTAAAAAGTAGAATGCTACAGTGGCATTCTCAGTCTGTGCTTGCAAAGATCATGACTCTGATATCCCATGCAATCTGCATGATGATTACTTTGGCTATACTTCTACTAATGTCTGACTTCCACTCAAGCACAATAGATCTCATTGCTCACTCTTGTGATTTGTATGGAAACTAGAATTTAAAATCATTGTCTGTGGCATATGTGCATATCCTTTGCACTTTACAGTATTTTTCAGAGGCATATTTCTCTATAATTATATTTAATTAAAACAAGATTCAGTATTTTCAGTGCAGAGTAGGATGAGAATATTACAAAGTAGTGCTTTATACATCTCCAAAGAAAATGGACAATTTATGAATGTGCTTATCATAAATAAATAATGTCCTTAAACTGTTGATTATCTTAATGGCACATTTGATCATTACACACTGTGTATATAAGCCAAAATATTGCATTGCATTCAACAAATAAATTAAATATAATTTTAGTTTCAGAAAATTATTTAGAAATTTTTAAAAACCTGAATATTTTGTGTCTTGAATTTTCTTGTTTAAATTTGATCTCTAGAATGCATTACCTTTAAATTATATAATTATTTATATTTTCTTTCTTTCTTACTCGAATGTAATGCTTCAGTAACTTTATTTTTAAACCTTCACTACTTGCAAAAGTAGAAAAGGCCATATTTACGGGTTGCATAAAGAAAGAATAAATAAACTTCTTTTGATGAGAATGATCTTCTACCATCAACAAGTTTAGAAAAGGGACTATTTTGATTATGTGCCAATATGCCATCAATAACTTTATAATGCTAAAAACAAATTTCTCTCTCAAAAGTCAAAAATCAAATATGCAGTTAAGCAGCAATTGCTACATTGAAGCAAAATAACTCCATGGTGTGTGCAATCTAATAAAGTCACATTAACTCTATACTTGGGAACAGAGTATAGTGACCATAAGAAGTATAATTTCAAGTATCATTTTGTGAAAGTATCCAGATCACTTTGGAAAGATTATTTTGGATACTGTAATCCAGACAATAAGGGGTATTTCTGTCAGATTTGTTCCTGAAAATCTCTAAATGTAAGATTCTGATGGATGTTTTGTTAAATCTCACTATGCTTTGTGTTTTCTCTAGAAGAAACACTGATACTTAGCTTTGTAATTAGATCTTGTTTTCTTTGATGGGGAGACAGATTAGATGATATGAACAAGATGTTCCAATTAGGAAGACAGAAAGAGCTATCAGTCTTGTCCTCAAATAACCTGTTTGTGTTTTAAAGAGAAGGAGAATATATAGTGCCACCATGTTCAAGAGAGAAAGTTTTCTTTCTGGAAATCGTGCTTACTTGCCCATAATGTGGCTTTCAGAGGACAGAGCTGCACTTGTTCGATGAAACTGATGTTGCAAATTGAATAGGTTGGAATTCTCAGAGATTCTCTAAATGACACCCCAGTGTGTGGTCATTGTCAGAAACACATCAAAATGTCAGTGTGCTAAGAGACAGTGTGGTATTAGAATAAGTAACTTCATCTGCAGCCACAGCTGTATCATAGCCTCAAGGAGACAGAAGAACTAATTCATCACCTACTCCCTTCTAAATTTAGGACAGAAATGAGTGAAGGTCATTCTGAGAGAGAAATCCAAAGGAATTGAGAATTATAACATTGAATTCCTTTTCTCTTCATATCAGTTAGGAAACTTCCCTGTCTTTTGATATGAGAGAAATGGGGTCGGTAAATCAAAACCATTTCCAATTTTTTTTCTTTTGAAAAAGACTAATTTTTCTATCTTCTATGAATGTACAGATTGGGGAAATTATGTTCTGTTCTGGCAAAGAGAATTAAAATTAGTCCTGATTAGAAGGTTATCCTCTTTGCCTGTAGAAGAAATATTAAAATAGGAGAGAAACCACACCTGATAACTAGAGTTCCAAGTATAGTTGTATAGTTAGTATTTGACCATGTCATCCTTTAAAATTAAGCATATAGGTGATGGAATTATTTTAGTATTAGTGAATTTTTATAAAAAGGAAAACATTTCCAGGGTCATTGAATCATATACATGTAGATAGTTCCGCATTGATTTGGCTATACATACAGATATACATATTATAAATAAATCTGAATATTATCCAAATTCCCACATCAGTTGTCTAGTACTCAGACACATTGATGTACTCGAAGGGCTAACAGCATATCTAACCCCCAAATCTTTACTTTCTTCCTATTTTCTCCACACCATTTACTTTCTTGCTTTATTTTCTGATCAAAACATTCCACTTGTTGTTTGAATGTATATTATGACATATGGATACAATGGCGTATGATTTTCTCTTCTATCACAATAAGAGAAAGATAGAATTTCAGTTTTCCTTCATCTATGAATGTGAAAGAACTTAATTTTATAGTGCTGAGTTACCAGAATAGTAACTACATGAAAAGCAGATGAACCAAATCTCTAGTACTTCACACAGCTCTACTTAGATAATAGGCTCTTAATAAGTACTTCTGTAATCAATGAATTGAAGATTGATTTTAGGTAAAACTGTTGTCATGATGGAATGAGATTATTATGGGAAATGGAATGGTATTTAATAATCTTCACATTTACTTCATCACTTATAAGAATGTCTTTTATTCATCTACCAAGCTTTGAAACCTGGATATTTCAATTTTTTTTTCAATTGGAATTTGTTTGACATCCTTAAGTTCAATATTTGTGCTTATTTTAGAAGAATGAACTAACTAGAGAGGTACCCACCTGATAGGACAATTGCACTTGGAAATAAAGCTCTGAGATATAACTTACTTGACCAATAGTCTGTCAATCAACATGGTTCAACATCTGATGATATTAGCTTCTGAAAGACTGATGTAGAGATACAAGAAACAGAAATGCAAAGACATCCACAGTAAAAGCATCAACAATTTTCCCAATACTGTATTTTTTGTAGGAAATGTAGGTCCTAAGAATTCCTCTATTGTTTGTTAACGTCAGTTTTAAATATGCACTGTTCACAAACCCTTTTTCTGGCCTATCTGCATCTGGTTCCTCCATGTTTTCAAAACCAAGTAGGTTAGTTTCATAATAACTTTTTAACCAATATACTATCTTTCTAGTATTTGCATCAACAAATTATCCATTTCCTTTCTGTTGCTAGCAACAAAAATGCATAGATATTCAGAATGGTGGATAGCAGGGACTGAGTTTTCAAAAATGGTTATGAAGAAAAGCAGAAGATTTGTGATATATTTTCTGACCTACTTGGGGTGGAATGCAGTATTCGTCCTGTTAAAATTCAGAAGAATGAATTTGGCTACTTATGACATGCAAGAATGCAAGAGCTAATTAAAGAATTACCTATCTGAGCCTAGAATATATTACTTATTATAGTCAATGCATTGGGAACTTTATTAAAGCAGTGGAACAGTGTGGTAGGGTATCTACTGAGTAGAATATTTTAAATTATAGTGGAAAATACCATAAGTTGCTCTGCCTACAGTTCAAAACATGAACTCATACCCAATGACTTGCCTTTAAAAACATGTTTTAAAGAAATTTTAAAGATAAAATGTTATTGATATATCACAAGTCTAAAACAGATAACAAATGAATGTTCACATATGACATAAAGTTAAGATTTAAAAAATTAGCATCTTTACAGATTTTAATGTGAAAAGTGATAGATATGAATATTGTACTATATATGCATATTATATATAATTCTGAATGTATATATAATATATGTATGCAGATGCACATATGTACAGATTATATCTCAAAAACATAATAATTTTCTATGTTGTGTATCTCAGGTATAATAATTGAGTACTAGATTTGGAGAAAGACTATTGCACTTATACCTCAACTATAAACTTGATGATAATGTGATCTGGAACACACATGCCAATGAGCAGATATTGAGTTGGTGTCCTGATGACATTGCTACTTCACTCATAAAGAAGAAATAACTACAATTTCTCTCTTATAGACTTAGTTTGAGATTTAATTAATTGATATATGTAAGGAATACACGACAATGTCTGCACCATAGTTGATACCAGTTAGAGAAAAAATTTCCACTGCTCTTGTTCCTACATATTGATGACAGGATGGTTATTAACTCTTCAGAGTACAAATCAGCATATCTTCTATGCCATGTTCTGAACTGTGCATGCATCTGGAGATTGATATATTTTCTATGGTCTTCAGTATGTTTCCTTTGAAGTTCTAGTTGCATAACTCCTTCAGAAAGAAATGTTTGGCAAAGACTGTTCATGCTTCCACTTTTAGACAAAAGTATGAAACTTCCTGAATCCTTCTGAGGATTTTAGTGAATAAGTAGAGTGTACAAAGCATTATGTGACTCATTTGCTACATAAATTAGACTCACATTGTGTGGTTTTTGGAAGAAGAAGAGGTCATTTGGACCATGATTACAAGATGATTGTGATTGACAGTCATGAGTTAGAAGACTAGTGTCACCTAAGGACACCATATCCATCCAGGCAAAATGATTTCTTGTTAGAATACCAAATAATTGTGATCCTTACATAAAGTTGAAACTCTGTTGTAGACAAAGTTCAATATTTAATGTTACTGCAGAGTTTTTCCTTAGTATATAGGCAACATTTTTGTTTAATCATTTAAAATGAAGCAAGCTTTTAAAAATAACTAAAGTAATTTAATGGAACAAGGAAGTGGATTTGATAGAATTTATTTTTATTTTTTAATTTTGACAACTTTTTCTCTAATTTCCAAGTAATATAACTACTCAAATCTCTGCCAGTTATATTTATCATTCGTAGAAAACAGATCTTTAATTGTTTATGAGTGTAAGGTATATAAATAGACTACATTTACTAAGGAAAAAGTACCCACTGAGCTGAAAAAAAAGAAAGTGTAAAAGAAATGGATGAATATGGTAATCCAAGTATTCAAGGCTCAGAGGCTGAGACTGATGTGTGCTCTAGTGAAATATAAGGTACTTTGCAAATACACATCTCCAAACAATATCAACAGCAACAACAATGTGAAAAATGTGTATGGCTACCAAAAAAGAGAGAAAGAAAGAAAGAAAGAAAGAATTCCAATGTTGAATGTTTTTCTTAACACTTATTAATTATACATAAAAATGTGCTTCATTATGAGGTTTCCATTCATGTATATAATTTAATTTGATCACTTCATATACTATCCCACTGATTTAGGAAATGGATAGAATTTAGGGGTACTTTAAGTTTTATTGTTGTTTTTATTTTTGTCTTTTTCACTATCTGAAGTTAAATTACAAGGATGGAAGGAACTTCCAAAGATAGAAATTCCAAATCTGTCCTGGGAGACCTCCAACCATACAAGCTAATTTCATACATTGATTATTTTTAAATGCTCATGGCATTATACTGTGTATCATTTTTTTCACCAGCTTCATATATAAGCATAACATGTATATTACTTTATTCATCTCTCCCCACTTTCAGTTTCTCTCACATTCCATGGCTTCCTCTCCAGTTCATGATTGCTTTTAGAATACTATTGCTACATGTATACACATTTGTGGGTGTATGTATTTACATATATCTACATATGTGAGCATACAGCCTACTGAATCTATTCAACTTCACTCCTATGTCCCTCTGTCCAGGAATAAGAACTTGAGATTGAACAGTCTATGCTAGAGCTCATTTCTGATTCTCCCTCTTGCAACAGACATTAAGCATTTGAAGCTGATGAACAGCAACAATGATTGGACCAGCAAGATGTTTGCAATGACGTAATATTGGCACTTTTATCTTGGAATTATCTAAAGGTTTCCACATGAAATTAAGGCCCACACAACAGGCAGAAACTCCATCCAATTATCCATGGCTGGAGCAGCCTTAGAACCCAGAAAAGAACCAACTACTGCCACTTTCTAAAAGTGGTATACTTTCTAAAATGATATGAGAGGATGATGTTTCTGCTGAGTAACAAGTGGATGATGTACTTAGTACCATGATTGTTTCTGAGTCACTGTGCCAGCCCCTTGGCTCTGTGAACAACTTAGTTTTAGATGGGTGTTGTCTTTCCCATTTTTCTTAGATAAGACCTTACATGCCCTCTCATAGAAGTGTGAGGGTTTCCTGTTTATCTCAGACATAAAATGCCTCCATATCTCTGATGTATGTAACACATGAATAATTATGAAAATATGAAGACAATGAATAGAGACTGATAGAAAAACCACAATGTTATTAGAGGTATCCTTAAAAATCTCCTTTCGTCTATCCTCAGTTTACTCCCTAGGATAACAAAAGACTTGAAATACATAAACTTGAACTCTTTCCATACTAAGATCCCATGACTCTGAGGGAAGTCCTAGAAGCCTATTATAACATAGTAGCTGTCCTTTTCTATTACTGCAAAATGTGTCTAGACTCATCAAAATGGGTTTTGACTCTCAGGGACCAAATATCTTCATTAAGATGAGACGGGAAGGCAGTCTTGCAAATGACACCATTTCTCCCACTTCCATTAAGCTTCGAGCATTCTGCCAGTGCAGCTACAACCCAACAGCACACAGCCAATTGGAGCAGAAAAGACAATAACCTTAATGGGAAGGAATTGGAAGCTCGGAGACGTTACAGATTGTATTAGGAGAAATGAAATAATATTTAATTTCCCTGGTCATAAATAATCTGTCTGTACATATTATGAGAGTATCAGAGTTGACAGGAAAAATATTCACCAACATGGGAAGAAATGTCATTATTTTTTCATTATTAGGGGTAATAGGGGTGGGGTGCATATAAAATGGATTTTTTTCACTCTGACAGATGGACTTGCAGTAGCAGAGGAAATTAGAATAAGTTGTGATCCTCACTATTTGTCAGCAGAGGTTGTAGCAATGATTCTGGTGATTCCTCTTTCTTGTTATAAGGATCTTTATGGTCATTAAGAAGCTCTTCCATTGGTTTCCTCCAAAGCACCTCAGTAGGTGAGAAGGTGCAGGATTTTTGAGAGACAAAGCAATGAGCCTAAGCCTCAATAATTGATTTGATATTTTTTAAAGATCACTGTGGCTTTCTTTATGCAGTGACAAAGTATCCGAGGAAAGGAATTTAAGAAAGATAGAGTTTATTTTGGCTCACAGGTCAAGGACACTGAGCATATTGATGGGAAAATCATCAGGGCAGAGAAAAGAGCTCAAGTGTCTGCTCTCTGAAATCAGCAAAAGAAAGGCCGATGCTCAGCTCTCCTTTTCATTTTTACTTGCTCTGAGACTTGATCTCATCCATACTTTGGCTATATCTTACTGCAACTAATCTAATTTAGAAACCCATTGAGAGACATGGATGAATGTATGTTGCATGGGATATTCTAGATTATACATAGTTAAAAATTATTAACCAGTATAGTGATCCAGAAAATGTTTAGTAAAAAAATAACCCTGCTTTTTCACTTTTCTGATTTCAACTTTTGGCTATAACAAGAAACTTGATTTTCAAACTCAGCTTTCTTATTTAAATTAACTTAGGTTCAAATCACTTCCTAAAAGTGGAAGCATGGTTGCTCCCTATTTGTGGGAGTTGTACCATATAGTCTTCTCAAACTTAAACTAAGGAATATTGACACATTAAAACATCATAAAATGGATGGTTATATTTGGTTCCTGAAACTCCCCACTTAGTCGCTGTCCTAAACTAATCAGTATGTAACCATGTTGCAGGTATAATTCTGCACAAAGCCCCTCATTTAATATACACTTTGGACATGTGAGCACAGAGCCCATACCAGAAGCACTGTCCTTCCTGTATACATAAAGCTATCCAACAGGTGAATTTACCATGTTAGATACAGCATCCCATTAGATGTCTGGAAAATATTGGACAGCTCCTCAGAAAATACTAACACAAAACATGAAACTTTGAAAGAATTTGACCCTTTCCAAGTATCCTATGGAAAGAACACATGTTTGTAATATCTGCAAAAAAAAAAGAAGGCAGATGTTTTGAGATCCTTTTTAACTTTAAGAATTCTTTTAATCAAATCAACACAAGTATTATATACAAGCATTTGAAAAATGACAGAAGTTCCTGGAAACACTCAATTAGATATATGAAAATTATCTAGGTTTTTTGACTCTTAGTTTTACTCAAAGCATTCTTGGAGGGACAAAATGTTTCCCTGGATCTGAGTTATGAGGAGGCAGCTCACCCTTCTATGAAGGGCTTGTTAGACTGCTGTGGTTTCCTTCTACTCTGCTCTAGTTTCTGAGAAACTCTTCACTCATAGGCAGAAGAAGGAAGTAGATCACAGGAGCTTGAATAGTTGATCTTGTCTTCTTGATATGTCTAAGAATTATTCCCTGCTATTTTTAAAATCTCAAGAAAAAAATTGCTCCTCTTTCAAGCTGTGCTTTGGAATTATTTTCCTTTTTCTGAGTTCAAGAACTGAATCTGAACTCAGAAGGAAAAAAAAATCATCCTTGCAAAGCAATTTACTTTTCCATTGTTAAGAACAAATGTCAGTGGAAACATTCTGGAATCTCTGATGTTGATCCTAGTGAGGACTTCCAGTGATAGGGAACACGGAGTCTAAACTGCCCATCTCTTGTAACCAGTTAAGGCTCCCAGTTCAGGACTGGGTTGGATTCAGTTGAGTTGTTGACCAAGTGGGTATCATGGAGATTCCCAAATAATTCAGACCAATGCTAGGAATGGGAGTTGCTACCCCAAAACTGATATTAGGTCCCCATTATTGAGTGCAACATTAGTACAACTTATTGAACATGAAGAGATCAACAGGTGCCTTCCTAAAGCCTTTACCCCTACACTATAGTCTCTTTGGTACAGATAAATACTCAGCAAGCTATGGAAAGAGAAACACAGATATCAACCCAGCCACAAAACTTTGACCTATAATCTGTTCTGCCTGCAAGATATGCTAGGGCAATGATGGAACAGAACTTGTGAGAGTGGTTAACTAATATCTGATTTAACTTGAAATCCACTCCATGAGAGGGAGCCCATGGCTGACACTGCTTTGATGTCCAGGAACTGAAGATTTGAATAGCTCAGAGACCAAGGGTAGAATCAAAAACAACTGATCTAAAAATAATATTAAATGAAATGTTTCCTAGTAATATTCTTTTATACTCGTAGATCAGTGCTCATTCCAGTCACCATCAGAGTTTCTTCCACTGGCAGCAAATGGGCATGGGTACAGAAACCCACAGCCAGATATTATGTGGAGAGAAAAATCTAAACTGGTGGTCTCTATCATATTCCTCTCCTTAAACTAAGGGAATATTCAAGAAGAGAGGGAAGAAAGATTGTAGGAATTAGATGGGATGAAGATCACAGCCCACTGAATCAACAAATCAGGGCACATATTCTGAATTGGCAACCTAATGGCCTGCAGAAGTGTGCAAACATGTCCTCCTTGCATATGTTTTGTTTGTTAGCTTGATATTTTTGTGGAACACCTTACTGTGGGGATGGGTTGTCTTTGACTCCTTTGCCTGCTCTTGGGAATCTTTTCTTCCTATTGGGTTGCCTTGTTCAGCCTTGGTATGAGGGCTTCCACATGGCCATATTGTATTTCATTTTATTGCATTTGATTGTAGTCTCTAGGACACCTCCTATTCTTTGAAGGGGATGAAAAGGGGGTGGATTCAGAAAAGATAAGGGGGAGGAGGACTAGAGCTTGGAGAAATGGAGGGAGAGGAAAATATGATCATGAAGTATTGTATGAGAGAAGAACCTATTTCAAATAACATAATCTGTATAACCTCTTACAGACAGGACCAGAGATATGTCTCCTATCTGAGTCAAGATCCTATCAAGTTGACAATCAACCACCAACCATTATAAATAGAGCTACATAAGATGGTTGATATTGAAAATCAATTATGAGGAGCGTATGAAAAATAAAAAAGAGACACTAATTAAGTATTGAAAAGTAAAATTGAGTTTGTATTTTCCAAGAATTTCACGGTATCCATACCTATGTTTCCTTTTTTTGATTTTTTGCTCCACTAGCTTCTATATGAATAACCAACTGAAATACACTGATTCACTTCACATTTCAGTTTGTTAATGATAAAATGGGAATGTTGTTGCTAACTGTGTAAGAAGTTGCTATGATGATTATAATGCATGAGGTTCTTATTCTTGTGTGTGTGTGTGTGTGTGTGTGTGTGTGTGTTGTGGTAGAGATGAAAGCCAAGGTTATGTTATTCACATAATCCCTGTTCCATGAGATTTATTTCAATATAAACCTCAAATTTCTCATGAAAATGGGAAAACTTGGCAATGCAATGATAAGAAATCCTTAGGAATAACTCAGAATTAGATCATCCTGAATTCTATGTTCTTTTATGCTGCTTTCTAATCTGGTGAATTTAAAAATCTAATCTCTGACTGTCCCAGATGCTTGGGTCATCTAACAGGCTTAAAATCTGCTTTCTGAGAACTTGTTATGATTGCTAAAATGTTTAAAGTTCTCAGTGAGAAACAATATGAAAAACAACCTCAATATGTGTCGTTGAGTAGTCTTAGGAGTACAACTGTTAAAGCTAAAAGACAACCTTCAAAGTCCAGTGTGCTCACTCTTACACCATAGTACATGAGGTTCTTTTTCACATGTGCGATATACTTGTGAAACTTTTAATCAAAAATCCTTGAGTATTTGGTGGTAGAAATTACACCAAACCACCGTATATTATACATCAATAAACATAAATGTTTCCCTTGTAAATGCATGTTTTCTTCTTGTTTCAGTGCCTCCAGTACACATGGAGAATGGTAGCTTAGTGAGGCAGTACATCCAATTGTCATTAAGCTCACTTTCTTAAAAGGATGTAAGTAGCACTTGGGATATAGCTTAGTGGGAGACTGCCTACCTTGCATATAAAAGTTTTGGCATTCTAGCAACGGCACCTCATTGCCATGCCAGTTAAATTCCTATTCATTGTCTTGTACATTCAATGTGCTGTCAAATACATGTGGAACTCCAAAGAACACTATAGATATCCTGAAGATTACCTTAATTGTAGGAGCTATAAGTGAGGGGACACTGATGTTTAAATGGTGATGACACAACTGTTTTATTGGATTTATTGTAGGATTATATAAATCTGCATCTCAGATATTGGAATTACTTCCCTTAAGCAAAGTTATGAGAATTTAATTTTTAATTTATTTTTATTTTTAATAGAATGACATCATTCTGCTCTTTCACATTCCTCCCTCCAGTATCTTCTGGGAGGATTATGTTTAAAGAAGTTTAAGGGGGTGGTTAACGTACACTTGAGGAAGAAAATAGCAAGATAGATGTGAAATAAGAAGGGAGGGAGCTCAATATAGAGGGCAAATGAGGAGTAACAGGCAAATAATAGCAAGGTTTTTGATAAAGCCTCAAGAAATCATATTGTATTTAGCCAAATTGTATATAATATGCATGTACATTACGTATATATTAAAGACAAATAAGACACATAGACTGACAATACTTCCCACAAGAAACATACAGTATCGAAAACCCAGTACTAGGCACAAGAAATTTACTTTGAGAAATTGGCTAGGATAATTAATCCTGGTAACTCCTCACAAAATATTATAGACTTTTGGTTTAGCCCTTCATTGTTTTTAGGTTTTCAGGATGGTCTTAATTGCTAAAGATACTGCACACTTAGGACATTGATGATTCAAGCTGGACCTGATCTATAAGTCCCTTTCCTGTTGGTCTAGCTTTTATTATATCTGAAAATAATATGTTAGCTGCAAATGAAGGGAAGCAGTTAATAGTTCTACCCAGCTACAACACATATGAACCACAACAAAGATGACCACAGCAAAGTATTCATAGTGGTGTAATAACTGGCATTCACATGTTGGTGGAAATAAACAGCTGTCTAACTGGACTGAAGGCCAGCACAGTAAGAGGAAAATCATACATTTGCTGTACTGGAAACCTAGACAGCTTGGATGGGGTAGTGAGGTCATGGTCCTTAGAAAATGATCTACTGTCACTACTCTGCTTGACCACCATGATTTTTACAACATTCTAAACCTTATTCTTATATCCACAGATAAGTATAGACACTACACCTTATCAAAAAAGGCCACTTTTTCTCATCAAATGCGGACTATCACAGAAAAACATAATTGGTCACAATGCCAAAATCAACAGATTGTGGGGCTCCAAGACACAATAGACACATATTTATCACAGCTCAAATCTTTTGCTCAGGGAACATCTCAGAAGAGATGATTAGAAGAGTGTCTGAAAGATTAGAAGAGCCAGAATTCCAGAAAATTTGCAGTGAAACAGTCTTCTTTAAAAACAAACAAAAACCATAAATTCACTTAGTGTTAACTATGTATTCATAGGTATGGGACCATATATTGCAACAGCAAACTTCCCCCCAAAGACTAATTCTTTTTCATACAATAGATATCAAATGTGAGGTCTCTGGCTTCTCAGGTAGAGGAAAACCTTCATAAGTTCCTCTCCCATTCATACTAGGATTTTGACTAATCTGGTTAATTCTTGTGAAAATAGTTACAGTTGCTGTGAGTTTAGCACTGCAGTTATCTCTATCCAGCCAATAATATTTCACCATTTTTGCAACAAAATAAATCTCATATTTCCTTTATTCCCAATTGTAATTCTTCCTAATTCTGAGTTTTCTCTTCACTTGCCAATTATTCTGCCCTGAATATGCCCTCCAAAAGTATGAATCAGAATAAGCTTTTGTATCTCAGACAACCTAAATGCTTCAGAACAAAAGAGAACAGACACCTCCTTCCTTAGGTAGTCTAATATCACCTTATTTTCATCAGCATTACATCATGTCACAGATCAATACTGAGTTTCAGTAAAATAATAATTGCTCAGCAGATTTTTCTTTTTTATTCAATGTATGAGGCCAAGGCATATCTCTTCTGATTCAACAGGAAGAAACCAAGGCCAAAAGAGATTTCACTACTTGTCCATGGTTATTCCAAGGTTAGCTGAGGTTTCAGGATGAAAACACAAATCTGCCACCTCCTAGATTAAGGCTGCTTTCTCCTAGTATGCTGCTTCTCACACTATGCTTTCTCAGTGGCTGCTTTAATATCTGTTAAGTTTGCCTGCTTTCATGTCACCTGTGGGTGTCATGGCCATTCTCAATGTGAGATGAGAGGAGCCATGACTGCTGCCCAGGCACAATAGACACATTCTCATCACAGCTTAAATATATGGCTCAGAAAACATCTCAGAAGAGGGGTCAGAGAGATTAGAAAAGTCAGAATTTCAGAAAATTTGCAGAGAGTCTTCGTTTTAAAAATATCATAAATCTAATTAGCGCTAGCTAGCTGGTTATGTTTTCATAGGGATGGAGCCATGCATATAGAAATAACTGCTGTACTAACCTCATTATAGCTGGGGCTACTTTCACAAGAATTGCATAAGGCCAGGTTAACTAAAATCCTAGTATGAATGTGGAAGGAAGTCATGAAGGCTCACCTCTGATAAGCCAGAGACCTCACATTTGATATCTGTTATATGAGGAAGAATCAGTCTTTTAGGAGCGTGTTGCCTATGTGTTGGATAGTCTCTTACCCAGGCAGGGTATTTTTCATGGGATATCCTATGCACTCATATATCTCCTACCTTCTCCTTAAACCATACTTCAAGAACAAAACAATGAAACTATCTGGTCATGCTTCTCTCCTATTGCTGTTTCTCTTAGTGATTTGAATCTAAAGTTTTGATGCACATTATTCTTCCTTCTTCCACTCTGAGCACCCCTTTCCCAGGCAAAGCATCATTGGCTTCCTAACCAGATAGTTTACCAGCTGATCCTGTTAAATACCCAAGTGGCAGTGCTTCCCCAGGAAATAAAACATGGGCAACTGTTACATGTGGTGACTATAGAAAAACAGAGGGTCATTCAAAGTTCTGTGATAGATACACAGAGGTAGACTTTTAGAGTTCACGAGGAAATGGAAGGATGATGAGACATTTAAAGAAGAAGAAGGAGGAGGAGGAGGAGGAGGAGGAGGAGGAGGAGGAGGAGGAGGAGAAGAAGAAGAAGAAGAAGAAGAAGAAGAAGAAGAAGAAGAAGAAG
>JADRCH010000117.1:3055142-3219398 GCA_019843965.1 Rhynchomys soricoides
GAAGAAGAAGAAGAAGAAGAAGAAGAAGAAGAAGAAGAAGAAGAAGAGGAAGAAGGAGAAGAAGAAGAAGAAGAAGAAGAAGAAGAAGGAGAAGAAGAAGAAGAAGAAGAAGAAGAAGAAGAAGAAGAAGAAGAAGAAGAAGAAGAAGAAGAAGAAGAAGAAGAGGTCCTGCCTGAAATTGGGAAGTGCTTGCTGATGGGAGCCGGATATGGCTGTCTCCTAAGAGGCTCTATCAGACAAATACAGAGGCAGATGCTTGAAACCAACCATTGGACTGAGTGTAGGGTCCCTGATGGAGGAGTTGGTTAAGGGACTGAAGGAGCTGAGGGGGTTGGCAGACCCATGGAGGGAGCAACAGTGTCAACTGGCCAGAAACCCCGGAGTTTCCGGGGAATGGACCACCAACCAAAGAGTACACATGGAGGGACCTGTGACTCTGGCTGCATATATGACAGAGGATGTTCTTGTTGGACATCAGTGGGAGGAGACGCCCTTGGGCCTGAAGGGCATCGATGCCCGGTGTGTACGGGAATGCTAGGGAGGGATGGCAGGAGTGAGTATGTGGGTGGGGTAGCAGGTAGATGGGGGATGGCATAGGGGGTTTCTGGAGGGGTGACCTGGAAAGAGGATAACATTTGAAATGTAAATAAATTAAATATCCAATAAAAGGAAAAAGAAAAAAAAAGAGAAAAATGTCATTTACAAAGAGTAGAATATCAGAGACCAGAATACCAAATTTAAAGCATAGTAATGATTATTTTTTTGAATACATGCTTGTGTGTCTCATAATCCTGGTATCAATTCTATGTATGCTTATGTGGGTCATTAGGTACCAATACTGAACTGGTCACTTTCCATGGCTTGTAGAAGAGTGTCATCATCAGTCTAAATCAATTCCTTTCATAACACAAAACATTTGTTCTTTATCTTTTTACTTAGGTTCCTTTTCCTCACTCAGCTCCTCATGTATGATATACACTGAACGCATGGTATCTGTATACCACACTTATTACATAATTTAGAGAAGGTAAATGTGAAGTTATATATTTTAGCTTTGATATATAAAGAACATGAACCTATAACATCTAACTTTAAAACAAAAAGGTTAGCAATTAAAAAAATACTTTTTTTTTCATTAGAGAATTGAGGTTACACAGAAGACTGACCCTTTCTTAAAACAAATCTTTGTGTTTGTGTAGAAGCATGATGTATGTATATGTATATACATAGGTTCATTTGTGTGAGCACCAGCTATGTATGTCATTCTATACTACACAAGTGTAGAAGTTTAAGCATAATTTTGGGTGTTGGTCCTCACCTTCACCTTCTTTTTGACAAGGTCTTCTGTGGTTGGCTAATGTATACATCAAGTTAACTGGCTTACAATCTTCCGGGTGATTCCCTTTTCTTCATTCCCTATCTCATTAGAGTCACTGGGTTACAGACAATAGACTTGAACATTCAACTGAAGTGGGTACTTGAGATCCCAGTCTTCGCATTTGCACAACAGATACTCTATCCACTCAGCCATCTCTTCCTTCTAAAAATCATCCTATTACGGAGACATAAGTAAATACAAAATGATGTTTTATATTAGGGTAAAAGCTAGCAGAACAGTAAAAGTGAAATTAAATTTGATTAATTTTTAGGGGCTAAAAACTGACCATTTCCTAAGTTACAATTTTGTTGGAGTTTTTTCCTGTTCCCATTTATGAAACCTGATTTGGTTCTCATAAAAAGGCAAGCAAAAGATCCACTAGTGGAAGAAAAAGAAATAACAGTGAGATAATTCTTAATATGTAAATTCACTCTACCAAGGGAAAGTCTTTCACAGACACCGTTCCAATGGGAAGAAAAATATATATCATCTATTTCCCCATCTATTAAGCCTCCAAAACTTACAGAAAGGGATAGTAGCTAGCTATAAGTTACTTGAAAGCCATGGTCCAGAAATAAAAACCCTTTAAAGTAGATTTCATCTGAACATAAATGTTTCCCGGCACATCAACAGAATTTCATGCAGTAATGTAAACTAGCAGCAAGACACATACTATTGTAAATAGGAGTAGTGTGAGAAGCCCAGATCTCACAGGAGAGATTGTAAAATAATTGGAATATAAAATATTTGTCATAGAAGACAAGCATTAAACCCAACCCAATGCAGGCAGATTAGCATTAAATCTCATAATAACTGTGATTTACTTCAGTCTTTATTACCCAACTCACCATATCTGACTTTCAACAAAAAGCTATAGCATTTTCAAAATCAGGAAAACACTTATAAAGAGATAAAGCAAACAATAGAATAAAATGCAAGTATGTCATCAGTTTTGGAATGTCCAGAACACAGAATTTAAAATAATTTTCATGCAAAGCATTCTAGTAGAAAATTGAATCACATACTACCAGAAGGGACTTAGTATGGTATCAATGTGGCCATCAAAATTCCAAAGTTGAGCATTTAATCCTCAGGGCAACAGTATAGAGAAGCTTGTCCTTTTAGGAGGCATTGGATTTCCAGCCTCCATCCCCATAAACTAATAACATTACTAAGAAAAGTATCCATAGGATGATGTTCCTTCTACTTTTCTATGCTGTGAACAATCTAATTTTCTTTCAGAAGACAAAACAGCCCATGTGCCATCTTGGAAACAGAGACTGAGTTGTTTACCAAACACCACAGCTGAGCAGTGTGCACTTGAACTTCTCAGTCTCTAGACCTGTGAGAAAGACTAAATACCTGCATAAAACAAACAAGCAAGCATGAAAAACAACAACAACAAAATAATAAAACCAAAAACTCCAAAGAAACAAAAAGTGGACAGAGATACACAGGAAACACCCCATAAAAATTCGTACCTATGTGACATAAATCAATATTCAGTTTTGAGAATAGTTCAATTATATCAATTAATTACCTTATAAGAAATGATAGAAAAAAAGAGCAAATTATATATTGTCAACAAAAATAATCCAATGAACACACAAGATCCATATACAGACTGAAAGGGTAGAAAATACACTATACTCAATGAATTTATGAATTTAAGACAAAGCATATTCCAGAAACAGAAAATCTATCCTGGATAAAGAAGGGTGGTTATGGAACGCTCTGAGTATATTCTAAATCAATCCACTTTTATTTGATTTTTATACCCATTCTAACTTTAGGGTATATTTCTTTACACATGGTGATATACCTTTGTATAGGACTGTTTCTATGCTTACTTTCAGAAATATTTCTGGAGAGATGATTTAAGATGTAAAAACAGTTGTCACTCTTTCAGAGGACCTACATTCAGGTCCAAGTACATACATGGTGGATCACAAACCTCTCTATCTTCACTTCCAGGGAATATACTGCCCACCTCAGGACTCTTCAGGGCTCTTCCTGCTCTGTATAAACACACACACACACACACACACACACACACACACACCACATACAAATACACATAGACACAAATCCACCATCACCACCACCAAAAATAACAACAAAAATATCAACAACAGCTATTATGGAAAAAAAAAAGCCATGAATTTGAGAAGCAGTAGGAGGGACACTAGAAAAACTGGAGTGAAGAAAGTAGCAGGGTGGGCCAGGGACCTCAGTCTGTGCCACAGAGCTCCATAGCCAAATAGCACCAGGAGAAAGCTAGCATCCCAGGAATGTGGACAAACCCATGAGTGGAGGTAAAATGAGCACCACTGATCATCAGGACCCTACCAGAATAGTCAGGACACAAGGAAAGAGGAACAGCCTGGGACAGCAGCCTTCTGGTTTATGCCTGTGCTGTGTGCCACACGGCTCCATACCCAAATAGCACAAGGAAAGAGATACACTTCCAGGACTGTGGACAAGCCTGTGAGCAGGGGTAAGGCCAGCACCTCTGCTCAGAGGGACCCTCCAAGAACCGTCAGGACACAAGGACTAAAGAGTGGCCTTACAGTTTCCTTCTGCAGCCAGGGAACTGATCCCGTAACATAGGGCTCTATACTCAGTGCCAGGAGAGAACTGGTCTCCCAGGAGTGCTGACACCCCTTCGAGCACAGGAAGACCACCTTTTCGGTTCAAATCCTCTATCAAGAGGGACCCTCACAGAGCCATCAGGACACAGGAACTAAGGAACAGCAAGGGACAGGATCTTTCTGGTCTCTGTCTGCACCACAGAGCTGACCCTGTACCACAGCTCTCCAACCCAAAATTCCTCTCAGAATTTTGACCATCTCAGCTGGTCTCCCAGGAGTACTGACACAAAGGCTTGTAGGAGGGACAAGCCACAGTCAGAGAGAGCAAGACCAGCTAACAACAGAGATAACCAGATGGGTAAAGGCAGGGGCAAGAACATAAAGGGCAGAAACCAAGGCAACTTGGCATCATCGGAACCCAGTTTTCCCAACACAGTGAGCCCTAGATATATCAACACACCAGAAAAGCAAGACTCAGATTTAAAATTATTTCTCATGATGATGATAGAAGACTTTAAGAAAGAAAGAAATAACTCCCTTAAAGAAATGCAAGAGAACACACTTAAAAAGCTAGAAGACCTCTAAGAGGTAATACAGGAAAACACAATCAAACAGGCGAAGGAAATGAACAAAACCATTCAAGATCTAAAAATGGAAATAGAAATAATAAAGAAATCACAAAGGGAGATAATGCTGGAGATACAAATCCTAAGAAAGAGATCAAGAATCATAGATGCAAGCATCACCAACAGAATGCAAGAGATAGAAGAGAGAATCTCAGGTCCAGAAGAATCCATAGAAAACATTGACACAACAGTGAAAGAAAATGCAAAATACAAAATGCCCCTAACCCAAAACATGTAGGAAATCCAGGACACAATGAGAAAACCAAATCTAAGAATAATAGGTAGAGAAGAAAGTGAAGATTCTCAACTTAAAGGACCAGTAAATATCTTCAACAAAATTATAGAAGAAAACTTCCCTAACCTAAAGAAAGAGATGTACATAAATATTCAAGAGGCCTACAGGACTCCAAATAGATTGGATGAGAAAAGAAATTCCTCCAGTCACATAATAGTCAAAACACCAAATGCACAAAACAAGGAAAGAATATTAAAAGCAGTAAGGGAAAAAGGTCAAGTCACATATGAAGGCAAACCTATCAGAGTTATACCAAACTTCTCAACAGAGACTAAGAAAGCTACAAGATCCTGGACAGATTTCGTACAGACCCTAAGAGAACACAGCTGCCAGCCCAGGCTGCTCTACCCAGCAAAACTCACAATTACCAAAGATGGTAAAACCAAGATATTCCATGACAAAACCAAATTTACACAATCTCTTTCCACAAACCCAGCCCTACAAGGGATAAAAGATGGGAAACGCCAACACAGGGAAGGAAACCACATCCAAGAAAAAGCAAGAAAGCAATCTTTCAACAAACCCAAAAGAAAAGAGCCACACAAACATAGAAATAACATAAAAAATAACAGAAAGCAACAATCACTATTCCTTAATATCTCTTAACATCAACAGACTCAATTCCCCTTTAAAAAGACAGGCTAACAGACTGGATACATAAACTTGTCCCAGCATTTTGCTGCATACAGGAAATGCACCTCCGTGTTAAAGACTGATATGCTTGAGTTAATCATATGTCCGATAGAGGGCTAATATCCAATGTATACAAAAAAATCTCAAGAAGCTAGACTCCAGAGATCCAAATAATCTTATCAGAAAATGGGGAAGAACTAAACAGAGAATGCTCAACTGAGGAAACTCAAATGGTCGAGAAGCACCTAAAGAAATGTTCAACATCCTTAGTCATCATGGAAATGCAAATCAAAACAACCCTGAGATTTCACCTCACACCAGTCAGAATGGCTAAGATCAAAAACTCAGGTGACAGCAGATGTTGGCAAGGATGTGGAGAAAGAAGAACACTCCTCCATTGCTGGTGGAAATGCAAGTGATACAACCTCTCTGGAAGTCAGTTTGGCAGACCCTCAGAAAAATGAACATAATACTACCTGATGACCCAGCTATTCCACTCCTGGGCATATAACCAGAAGATGCTCCAACATGTAATAAACACATGTTTCACTGTGTTCATAGCAGCCATATTTATAATAGCCAGAAACTGGAAACAACCCAGATATCTCTCAACAGAGGTATGGATACAGAAAATGTGGTATGTTTACACAATGGAATACTACTCAGCAATTAAAAACAATGACTTCATGAAATTCGCAGACAAATGGATGGTACTTGAAAATATCATCCTGAGAGAGGTAACACAGTCACAAAAGAATGAACATGGTATGTACTCACTGTTAAGAGGTTATTAGCCCAAAAGTTCGAAATACCCAAGAGTCAGTTTGCATCAACAGTAGGACTGAATGTGAGGTCCCAGATGGAGGACTTGGAGAAGGGACTGAAGGAACTGAAGGAGATTCTATCCCCAGGGAGGCAGCAACAGAGGCAACTGGCCTGACCCCGGATACTCCTAGAGATTGTTCCACCAACCAAAGAATACACATGGAGGGACCCATGGTGCTGGCCACATATGCATCAGAGGAGGGTCTTGTTAGCCATCAGGGGGAAGAGAGCCCACCTTGGGCCTGAGAGTGTTAGATCCCCCAGTATAGGAGAATGTCAAGGAGGGAAGATGAGAGTGGGTGGGTGGGTGGGTAGTTGGGAGAATACCCCAATAGTGGCAGAGGGAGGGGGAAGGAAATGGGTAGGTACCAAAGGGGATATCTGGAAAGTGGGAAACATTTGAAATGTAAATAAAGTATGAAAAATAAATAAAAAAGAAAGAAATTATCGAAATGACACACTTCACAATATTCACAAACAATATAAAGTGTCTTGGTGTGACTCTAACCAAACAAGTGAAAGATCTATATGAATAGAACTTCAAGTCTCTGAAGAAAGAAAGAGAAGATCTCAGAAGATGGAAAGAACTCCCATGTTCATGGATTGGCAGGATTAACATCGTAATAATGGCCATCTCGCCAAAAGCAATCTACAGATTCAATACAATCCCCATCAAAATTTCAACTCAATTCTTCATATGATTAGAAAGAGCAATTCTCAAATCCATTTGGAATAACAAAAATCCCAGGAGAGCAAAAACTATTCTTAACAATAAAAGAAATTCTGGGGGAATCAGCCTCCCTGGCCTCACCCTGTATTACTGAGCAGTAGTGATAAAAACTGCATTGTATTGGAAAGTGACAGGCAATTAAATCAATGGAATAGAATTGAAAACCCAGAAATGAACCCACACACCTACTGTCACTTGATCTTTGACAAAGGAGCTAAAACCATCCAGTGGAAAAAAGATAGCATTTTCAACAAATGGTGCTGGCTCAGCTGGAGGTAAACATGTAGAAGAATGCAGATTGATCAATTCCCATCTCCCTGTACATAGCTCAAGTCCAAGTGGATCAAGGACCTCCACATAAAACCAGATACACTGAGTACAATAGAACTTAAATTGGGGAAAAGTCTCCAACACATGGGCACAGGGAAAAGTTCCTGAATAGAACACCAATGGCGAATGCTCTAGGACCAAGAAAGGACAAATGGGTCCTCATAAAATTACAAAGCTTCTGTAAGGCAAAGGACACTGTCAGTAGGACAAAACAGCAACCAACAGATTGGGAAAAGATCTTTACCAACCCTACATCAGATAGAGGGCTAATATCCAAGATATACAAAGATCTCAAGAAAGACTCCAGAGAACCAATTAACCCTAACAAAAAATGGGGAACAAAGCTAAACAGAGAATTCTCAACTGAGGAAACTCAAAGGGCTGAGAAGCACCTAATGTAATGTTCAACATCCTTGGTCACCAGTGAAATGCAAATCAAAACAACCCTGAGATCTACCTCATACCTGTCTGAATGGCTAAGATCAAAAACTCAGGTGACAGTCTGGCGAGGATGTGGAGAAAGAGGAACACTCCTCCGTTGCTGGTGGGATTGCAAGCTGGTACAACCACTCTGGAAATCAGTTTGGCAGACCGTCAGAAAACTGGACATAATACTTCCTG
This sequence comes from Rhynchomys soricoides, assembly GCA_019843965.1. Taxonomy (NCBI): domain Eukaryota; kingdom Metazoa; phylum Chordata; class Mammalia; order Rodentia; family Muridae; genus Rhynchomys; species Rhynchomys soricoides. The sequence goes on from JADRCH010000117.1 coordinate 3,063,172, forward strand.
AGGACCCAGCATACCACTCCTGCGCATATACCAAGAAGATGCTCCAACATGTAATAAGGCACATGCTCCACTATGTTCATAGCAGCCATATTTATAATAGCCAGAAGCTGGAAACAACCCAGATGTCCCTCCACAGAGGAATGAATACAGAAAATGTGGTACATTTACACAATGGAATACTACTCAGCTATTAAAAATAATGACTTCATGAAATTTGCAGGCAAATGGATGGAACTTGAAAATATCATCCTGAGTGAGGTAACTTAGTCACAGAAGAATGACACGGTATGTGCTCACTGGTAAGCAGATATTAGCCCAAAAGTTCAGAACACCCATGATTCAGTTCACTGTAAATGTAGGATTGAGCGTGGGGTCCCAAGTGGAGAAGTTGGAGAAGGGACTGAAGGAGCCCAGGGATTTTGCAGTCCCATGGGGAGGGAGCAACAGTGTCAACTGGTTGTCCCTCCCGTCTTTCCAGAGACTGGACCACCAAGCAAAGAATGCATATGGAGTGACCTATGGTGCTGGCCACATATGTGGCAGAGGTGGGCCTTGTTGACCACCAGTGGGTGAATAGGCCCTTGTTTTTGAGAGTGTTAGATACCCCAATATAGGGGAATGCCAGGGAGGGAGAAAGGAGTGGATGGGTGGGTAGGGGAATACCCTCATAGAGGCAGGGGGAGGGGGATGGGATGAGGGGTTTCCAAATGGGAGACTTGGACAGGGGGAAACATTTGAAATGTAAATAAAGTATCAAAAATGAAAAATAAATAAATAAATATATAAACTAAAGAAGGTAGCGGGGCATGTTGTAAAGACTGTACTCATATATGATATTCTGAATAAAAGGAAATATGGTAAAATAATAATACATGTTGTCATGTTATTTAAAGAATATGCTTGTCTCTTTTGATGCTATTGTACATTGTTTTTACATATTTTTACATGTTAGGTCTCATTGGGGGACACGGTTTACTGGTTACCTCATACTCCACAGCTTGCTTTTCATTTTCTTTCCTTTGTTGGGTAGATAATGTTCGCTTGGATGTAACCCCAGTTATTTATTTTCACATTGTTTCCATTTTGTTTCTGAGTCATATTCATCAAATCACTGCTAATTTTAATGTCAACGATCTGTTTGTTTTTACTTTGTATATTAAGTAAAATATGCATTTTTCTCCTTTTATTGAAAATAGATTTTTCTTCATATAATATATCTTGATTACAGTTTCCTCTTTCTGTACTCTTCCCACTTCCTCTGTAGCTCCCTTCACTTGACATCCACCCCCTTTCTCTCTCTCTGATTAGAAAGCTAACATGCTTCTAAAGAATAACTATCTAATGAATATAATATGATATAATTATTAAAATAATATGATATAAAACAATAACAAACAAATAAGAACAGGGAAAAAAACAACGAAGGAAACAAGCCAAGAAGACTAAAGGAAAAGTGACCTACTCACAGACTTGTTCTTACTCAGGACTCCCATTAAAATCATTATACTGGAAGTCATGGTATATAAGAAAATGTCTTAGGGTTTACAAAGAAAGAAAGAATAAATAAAATAAAATAAAAATAAGATCAAATTCAGAAAGTAAAAAAAAAAAAAGCCCTGACATGCCATTGTAAGACAATACATCTCTAAAAATGTCATTGATTGTTTTCTGTTCCCTATCTGTTCAGGCAGTGGTTTGTTTCTATTATTGTCAATGGTTAATGTGAAGTATGTTGTCTTTGCAATTTCTTTCTCAGTCTGTTTATCATTGGCATATAGGAGGGCTACTGATTTATTTTATTTTATTTCAATTTTTTAGTTAATTTTGTATCCAACCAACTGGAAGTAGTTTTCAATTTAAAATTGCTTCTGTGTTAGTGTTAGGGGTAGGTAACCAATTATTTTAGTTATGAGATCATATCTGGTGCAGAACTGAACAGGCCTTGTATATTCTGTCTCAATCTCTCTGAGTTCATATGTGTATCAATCCTCTTGATTTAGAGAGCCTTCTTTGCTTGGCTTTCTCAGTCCCTTCAGTCTCCTACCCTCTTTTCACCCTTGTTTCTGAGGTGGTTTCCTGAGTGATGAGGGAACAGAAGTTCCTCTTAGTTCTGACTATTCCAAGGTCTCTCACCTTATGCATGCCTATCTGTATTTGTTCTTGTCTGCTGTGGGAGGAAGCTTCTCTGATGATATAGCTGACCAGCAAGTTGATAGGAATAAAGAAAAACGTCATTAGGGCTCATTTCCTTGCTTTTTTACTTCTTTTTTTCCCCTTGGAAACAAAGAATTTTCAACTAAGGAATACTGAATGGCCAAGAAGCACCTAAAGAAATGTTCAACATCCTTGGTCATCAGGGAAATGCAAATCAAAACAACCCTGAGATTCCACCTTACACTAGTCAGAATGGCTAAGATCAAAAACTCAGGTGATAGCAGATGCTGGCGAGAATGTGAAGAAAGATTATATTGCTTTTTAAAAACAGTATTATTTGGTTTTACTCTAAGCCCCTAGGTTATATAATCTTAGATTTTTGGTCACCCAACCAGTGAGGGGTATGGATTTTGTCCTGTGGAGTGGTACCACAGCAAAATCAGATATTTGTTAGTTGGTTACTCCCAAAAGTACAATCACCCTACCATACTTTATAAATAGCATACCATTGTGGAAAAGGGGGTTTTTCGTAGGGTTGGTGTTTTCATTTCTCCATCGGAAGTGTAAAACATTTTTCCTGTACCACAGATGCTATCAAGTAGGTGTGAAAGCTCTATATGGACATCAGCCCAACTTGTCTACATTCAATCAATTGTTTGGGTATTGTCTTCAGGTATTGGGCCTTAATGTCAATTTATGCAGATACTGTCTAGGATTATCTAGGAATTCCTAATGTAGCCCATTGGCTAACAATTCAATTAGATTTCAGTGTCCTATCCTGGTACTGGAAGCTTCATTTAGTGACAAGAAATGACCTGATAGGGCTTTATCTCTCTCTTAATCTGGCAATTTCGTTTAGATCATCTTCCTATACATATATATTTTAGCAGGCTTCTACTATATCAAGTTTCTGTAGCCCTTAAATGGAACTAAATTTGAGCTGTCACTTGCCGTATTCCCTCCCTCATCCCCTTCTTACCTTCTCCTCTACACTTGATCATGCTGGTCCAGTACCCACATCCATTTATAACTACTCCATTTTCCTACCTAGGGAGATGTATGTGTTTCTCCCCTACCCACTTTCTCAGTACCTACCCTCTGTGGTTCAATAGATTGTAGCTTGGTTATCATTGGCTAAAGAATTGATATCTACAAACAATTATATCCATACCATATTTGCCTTTCTGGGACTGGGTTACCTAAGATACTTTTCTAGTTCCATTTATTTACCTGCAATTTTTATAATCCCCTCCCCTTTCAAAGACTCAGTAATACTCTACTGTGTAAAAGCACCATATTTTCTTTATTTTCTTTATTTATTCTTTTGTTAAGTGACATTTATATTGTTTCCAATTCATTGTTATTCTGAATGGTGTAGCAATAAACATCATTGGACAAATGTCTCTGTGACAAGATGAAGCATCCTTGGGTATATGCTCATTAATGATATTGCTAGATATTGGAGGTAGATCAATTCCCATATTCCTGAGGAAACACCGCACTTATTTCCATAGTAGCTGTACAAGTTGGTGTTCCCACCAGCAGTGAATGAGAGTTCTCCCTATTTTGTATCTGAAACAATATGATCTGTCAGTAGTTTGTTTTGTTTTATTGTTGTTGTTGTTGTTTTTATCTTAAACATGTTGATGTATATAACATAAAATCTCAAAATAATTTTAAGGATTGCTGAGGATTTTGAACACTTTAAGTGGTTGAGTTTTTTCTTTTAAGAAATCTCTTTTAAAACCCATTTTTAATTGGGTTATTTGCTTTTTTTGATATCTAGGTTTTTTTTAAGTTCTTTATGTATTTTTAATATTAACCCTCTGTCAGATGTGTAACTGATAAACATTTTCCCATTCCAAAGTCTTCCACTTTGTCCACATTTGATGTTTTTTACCATTCAGAAGCATTTAGTTCCATGAGCTCCCATTTATCAATTTTGATCTTATCACCTGTGCTAACAGTCTTCTGATCACAAAGTATTTTCCTGTGCCAATGAATTCAAGGCTATTCCTCAGTTTCTCCTCAATAACTTTCAGTGTATCCAGTTTTATCTTGAAGTCATTGATGCTTTTGGTGTTAGTTTTGTGAAAGGTGACAAGTATGTATCTATTTGAATGCTTCCACATGTAGCTGACCAGTTTGAAAAACATGTTTTGAGAATGTTGTCTTTTTCAGGATTTTTTTTCGTTTTCTTTATGAAAAATTAGATTTATATGTGGGTCTTCTGTTCAATTCCATTCATCAGCATGTATGTTTTGTGCCAGTACCATATGATTTTTATTACAGCAGTTTTAATACAACTTGAAATCAGAGACTCTGATACCTTCATCAATTCTTTTGTTATTCAGAATTGTTTCTATCCTGTGAATATTATATGTGGGTTTCCATATGAATTTGAAAATTATTCTGAAGAGATTGATGAAGGATTGTGTTGGAGATTTGATGAGGATTTTATTGAAACTGTAGATCGCTTCTGGGACAATGGCCATATTTATTATATTATTCATACTGATCAGTGAGCATGGGATATCTTTCTATCTTATGATCTCTTTCCATTTCTTTCTTTAGTGACTTATAGCTTTTATTATAGAAGTCTTGAACTTATATGGTTAAACTTACCACATGATATTTTATATTTGATGCTAGTATTCAATGTGTTGTTTTGGTTCCCAGATGTCTTTCTTCATCATTTTTTGGTATATAGGAATGCTACATTTATTATGTGTTAATTTTGTATCAAGCTACTTTCCTGAGTTTATCAGCTATAGGTGGAATTTTTAGTTAGTTATATACAGCACCAAATCATATGCTAATATAGTTTAATTTACTCCTTTTCTATTTGAATTTCCTTTATTTCTGTTTATTTCTTACTCATCTAGCGAAGATGACAACTAACGAGTATACCTATACTGAATAGGTATGGAGAGAGTGGGCAACCTTATCTAGTTCCTGATTTTCGTGGAAGTTCTTTGAGGTTTCTCTGTATTTAAGGTAATATTGGCTATGGACTTAATGTAAACTGTCTTAATTATGGTGAGTTATATCCCTTGTAAACCTAATCCCCACTAAGACTTTTATCTTGAAAGTGTTGAGTATTTCAAAGGCCTTTTTTATTTCTAATGCGATAATTATGGTTTGTTTTTGTTTTTTTTTTTTTTTTGTCTTTCAGTGTATTTAGATGGTAGATTTTATTTGGTGACTTATGTATGTTGAACTATACCTGCATCTCAGTGATGAAGAAGCCTGCTTGATCAGAGTGGATGACCTTGTCGATTTGCTCTTTGACTCAATTTGCAATTATTATGTAAAGATTTTGCATTTTTATTCATAAGAGAAACGGATCTATAATTCTTTTGTTTGTTGAGTCTTTATGATGTTTACTATCAGGAAAACCTTGACCCTGTAAAAAGATTTGAAAAATTTTCCTTTTGTGTCCACTTTGTCCGTTAACTTGAGGCATATTGACATTAATTCATGTATAAATATCTGGTAGATTTCTGTGCTAAAACAGCCTAGTAGAGTTCATTCCCTCCCCCCCCCCCGCCCCTGTTTGTCCTTTTCCAATGTGATCCATCAATTTTCCAATGTGATGAAATACAGGTCTGTACAGTGTGTCCATACAATTATCTGGATTTCTTTTTTGTCTGCTGTTATATTACCCTTTTCATTTCTGATTTCATTAATTTGGTTATTTTCTTTCTTTTAGTTAATTTGGATAAGAGTTGTTTTAATCTTATTGACTTTTTAAAAGAAGCAACATTGTTTCATTGATTCTTTGTAATTTTTTTGTTCATATTTTATTGGTATTCTTTCTTAGTTTGATTATTTATCTCTTCTTTTTTGGTTGTGATTACTTATTTCTTTTACCTAGAGGTTCCAGGTGTACTTTTAAGGTACTAGCATGAGCTATCTTTATTTTTTCAACTTCTTTCTTAATTTCTGTATTAGCCCATTTTTCATTTATAAGTGAGTTGTTCTGCTTCCATGGGTGTGTAAGGTTTCTGTTGTTTATGTTTTTGGTGATAAGAAGTTTTAATCTTCAGTGGTCAGATTAGAGGCATAATCTTATTTCTATGCTGTTGTATCTGTTGAGCATGTGGTTAATTTTGGAGAGAGTATTATGAGGTGTTGAGAATAAGGCATATTCATTTGAGTTTGGGTTAAATGTATAAATATCTGTTTAAATCTGGTTTATAATGTTATAAACTACTTTCTTAGTTTGCACATTCTTTGCTTACTGTTTTTCTTGGTTTCTTGTCTGTTAGTTAGAATTGGGTATTGAAGTCTTCCACTAGCAATATGTGATAGTAAATGTGTGATTTAAACTGTAGTAGCATTTTTGTATAGATGTGTGTGTGTGTGTGTGTGTTTGTGTGTGTGTGTGTGTTTTAAACTCAGGTGCCCTTGTATTGATACATAGATGTTAAAAATTATAATGTCTTCTTGATAGATTTTTTTCATTTGATAAATATGCAGTATTTTTCTTTATATCTTCTGATTAGCTTTTGATTGAGGATTATTTGGTCAGAAATTAAAATGGCTATACCAGCTAGATTCTAACATCCTTATATGTTGAAATATCTTTTTCCATACTTTTGTTCTCCAGTGAGCTTATATTTGACATTATTTTGTGGGTTTTCTATATAGCAGAAGAATCAATTGTGTTTTCATATCCATTTTATTCATCTTTGTCTCTTGATTTTCAAATTGAGACTGATAATGATAGATAGCAGTGAGCAGTATTTGTATATTCCTGTTATTTTGTTTCTTTTTGTGATGGTGGTTGTACTAGCATGCGTATGTTTGCCCTCTTTTGATTTGCTGGTCTGAGATTATTTATGCCCTGTGTTTTCTTGGATATAGTTAACCTCTTGGAGTTTTTATCCTAGCACCTTCTGTAGGGCTGGATTTTGAATAAGATATTCCTTAAATTTGGTTTTACCGTGGAATTTCTTATTTTTTCCGTTATTTGTGATTGAAGGCTTTGAAGGGTATAGTACTTTTTTTCCCCTGGTATCTGTTGTCTCACAGTCTGGAAAACATCTGGCTAGGCCCTCTGGCTTTAAGAGTCTTTATTGAGGAGTCAGTTATAATTTTAATAGGTCTACCTTTATATGTTACTTGGACTTCTCCCTTGCAGTTTTTAATAATCTTCCATTGTTCTCTACATTTAGCGTTTTCATTATTATATGCTGAGGGAATATCTTTTCTGCCCCATTCTTTTTAGTATTCTATGTGTTTTCAGAACTTTAACGGGTATTATCTTCTTTCAATAAACCAGCGTGCCACCATATTGGTCTTGAAAGCAATCTCATATTAAAAGCAATCTAGATTCATTCCTGTTGGAGATCATAATTTTTTCAGTTCCAGATTTCTCTCAGTTTGAGATTTCTGTATTAATTATATTTACACTGTCATGTCTTGAACTGTTTTAATCATTTTCTTTCAATGTTTGTTTCTGTTGTCATAGAATTCTTGAAGGAATTTATTCATTTCCTCTTTAAGGATCTCTATTGTATTCATAAAAGTGTTTTATGTTGTTTGTCTTGCAGATCAACTATGTTGTAATACTCAGGCCTACTGTAGGAAGGATGCTGGGATCTGGTTGAGACATTGTCCTGGCTGTTATTGATTGTGTATTTAAGATGCCATCTAGGCATCTGGGTTTAGAAAAATTGTAATTCTAGGTACTGATGTCATATTTTGACTTTTTTGAGTGGCTATTTTCTTCTTGGTTTCATTTGCCCACCTAGGAATGTGTAGTGGCTGTGTATTTCCTGGTAGAAAAATTGTTCTGGAATTCCAATATTTGTGGTCAGGGGTTCCAGGTAAAATGTGTTTCTTGGTTTTGGAGACTGACATTTAGATATGAGGATGGGCTAATGAAGGGAGGAAAGCAGGGTGTTCCACCAGGATCTACCACAAGAAGCAGTTTTTTGTAGAGCATGGGGTGACACTGGAGGATTTAATTTGGGAAAAATTGATGAAGAGTGAAGATCCAAAGCTTGGTTACTTGCTTTGTTGGCTTATTTGCTTCTCTGGCAGGTTGGGAGGCAGGATCACAGAGGATCCTGGAGTTGGGGGGCTGTGGTAACAGTATGAATGTGGAGAAAGATAGGTGGAGGATATCTACACAATCTGTTGGAGATGGGGAAGTAAATAGAAGAGTGAATTCACAGAGTATTATGCCACTGAGATGGGGGTGAGACTGCTAAATTGGATTTGGAGGAAAGGAGGGCAAAGTGAAGACCAACAATTAGGCGACCAGCTTCCTTGGCCTGAGTGGCCTGTGGTTTACAAGGGAATGTGTGCTGGAGTTGGGATCTGGTATAAAGTCATATGTCATGTGTCTGGAATGGGAGATTGAAGATCTGTGTGATACACTGTTTATGTGGGTAGGAGAGAAAGGAGGCTGCAGCAGGTCATCAAAACCAGAACTTGGAATAAGACTCGGGGATTAGAATTGGAAGAGATGAGTGATAGGTGACGATCTGCAGTTAACTTATTTGCTTTCGAGAGGTGTCTTTGGTACCCAGGGATCTCCACTAGAGTGGGATGCTGTGATTAAACTATAAATTTGGGTAAGTAAGTTTAGAGAAGATCTGTATGATTCTTTGAAGATTGGAATAGAGAAAAAGTAGAGGCCACTGTTGTGGTCTGTTACCTAGTTGGAGATGAGACTGGGGAACCTGCCTTGGAGGAACAGAGGGAGAGGTGAAGACCAAAGATCATTTAATGCATGATTTCTTCTAAAAAATCTTGGATTTAGATGCTACATTTAATTCATTAATTTTGTATTATATTTTAAATATGGTCTAGGTGGAATATCTGATTATATTCTTTTGCATATTGATAGTTTCCCCTACATTTTAGTAGAAAGGAATACATTTTCCGTATTATTTACCTTTGTCACACATATTAAGTTTAATTGACCCTACATGTGTGCATTCATTTCAAGTTATCCTGCTGTTTTTGATCTATTTGTTTGTTTATATGCCAATATAATATTGTTTTCATAATGATAACTTAATAATGTAATTTCAGATCAGGTAAACACATATCTAAACTCTTGTGATTTCAAAGGATAGCTTTGCTATATTTGCAGTCTGTAGTTTCATGGACATTTAAGATTGTTTTCATTTTATCCCCCCCTAATTTATTTATTTTTTCCCTTTACATCCCAATTTCAGCCCCACTTATTCTCCTTGCAGCCCCACCTTCACATTCCTCTCCTCCCATTCCCCCACCTCCTCTTATCCTCTGAGAAGGGAAGACATTCTATGTCCAGGCACTCTAAGTTGAAACAAACCTGGGTGTATCCTTTCCCAGTGAGGCTAGACAAGGCAGTCCAGCTAGAGGAAAGGAATCCAAAGGCAGGCAACAGAGTCAGAGTCAGCCAACACTGCTCCAATTGTTAAGGGAGCCTCATGCTTCCTATTTGCTACATATATTTAGAGGGGTTTAAGTCCATTCCCATGAATGTTCTTTGGTTGGTTCAGTCTTTGTGAACCCTTGGACCCAGCTTTACTTGACTCTGTAGTACTAAAATAGATACTGGCGGTGGGTAAAGGTAGGAAATTGGGCAGGAAAGAAGGTGAGGAGGAGAAAGTGAATGAAAATCAAGTGGGGGGGAGGTGGCAAAGAGGGCTGGGAGAGAGAAGAGAAACCATTGGAGGGGCATTTTCTGGAACAAGCTGGAGACCTGGGAAGGGAGGTTTTCTGTAGTCTATGGAGGAGACCCTCGCTGTAAAGGGTATTGAGGCTTAGCTGGCTACCCCCTGTAGTTAGATGGGATTTTCAATGAAAGGAGAGAGACACTGACTCACACACAAAACTTTCAACCCCAAATTTGTCTTGCCTACAAGAAGTACAGGAATAAAGATGGAGCAGAACTTGAGAGGATGGCTAGTTTGAGACTTATCCCGTGGGAGAGAGCTAACCCCTGAGAGTATTAATGATATTCTGTTATGCTTGCAAGCAGGAACCTAGCATAACTGTCCTCTGAGCAGGTTCATCCACCAGCTGATGGAAACAGATGCAGAGACCCACAGCCAAATATTAGGCAGAACTCAGATTGTCTTGTAGAAGATAGAAAAGAAAGATTGGGGAAACTGGAGGTGTCAAGGACAGTGCAAGAAAACTCAATGTTGTTTTACTGTTCATTTAAAATGGCAGTGGAATTTTGATCAGTATGTTTATGCTGAATTTGTAGACTGCATTGTAGGGTCTTGGACTGTCTAACAGAGCTGACCCTTTTAATCCATGAACATAGGATAAGCCATATCCTTTGTGCTACTGTAAATTTATCAGTGTTTTATTAATTCAGTGTTAAGGCCCTTCTCATTTTATGGTTAGTATGGTCTTAAGTTTTTAAAATATTGTGAATGAAATTCTATCAAATATTTGTTCTGAAGGACATAATTTTAGTGTTTCTGTACACTTAATTTTTTGTTATTTTCTATTCTGTATGTTTAATAAAATTATGTTATTTCCAGTATAGTATATGGCTTTCTACATATAAGAGCACAGAATATAGAAAATGGAGTTCTCATATCTATGACGTGGGTATCATTTGTCTCCTTTTCTTACCTGAAAGCTCTGGTTACATTTTCTAGTATCAAGCAGAATCAAATTGCTCAGAATGTTCACCTTATTCTGATTTTAGAAAAGCTTTCAGGTTTTACCCAAGGTATATCAAATTAACTATGAATTTATCCTAAATAACCTTCAAAATACTGGTACATCTTTTTTCTGTACCTAAAATATTCAGCATTTTATCATGAAATATTTACATTTTCTCAAGTGGCCTCTCTATATCTTTTGAGATGATCATAATAATTTTGTTTTCATTTTGTCAATTTGTTTTGTTTGTTTGTTTTGTCACTAATCTGTATAAGTGGAGGTGTGAACTGCATCCAGGGACTACATCATGTGTAGTCATGATGTATGTTCTTGTAAAAGTGCTATTATAGTGGTGTTAATAACATTTTAAGAATTTTTCTATTTATCAAAAATTTAGATTATAGTTTCAGTTCTTGCTTAAAATATTTTTTGTTTAATTTTGGTTTTCGGGTTCTGTTGGCCTCAAACACTGAGTTTAGAAAGAATGTTTTAATCTTTTATTTTAGGATTTTTTTTTTTTTTTGACAAAGTAGAACCTTAATTCACTGAGGAAAAGAAATAGGAACTCTATGACTCTGTAAATGTTAATTTTTATGCTTGAACCTTAAACCCTGAAACAGGAGATCATTCTAGGATAGGGATTTAGCCTTACAATGTTTCCTAAATCTGTGAACTATAAGTCATATGTCTTCACACCCACCAAGCATCCTTGCTCCAACCCAAATTCTGAATCCTTTCAAGCAAGGCTATATTCTGACTATCTTGATGCAGAAACATGTAGTAGGACATTGTCTGCCCATTCCCATCAGCAGAATGTACTGAGGAAAACTTCAGATGAATCACAATGGGATTTTTGTCATGAGAAGACCCTACTCTGAATAGTGCTGCCTGTCATTGCTTTGGGAGAGGGGTTGCAATTCCAACACATTTATTGTGATAGATAAGAGTATTTTTATTCATTTTTCTTTAAATATTTGCTAGAGTCAATCCCCAATATCATTTTTATTTTAGTACAATTCTGTCTTATTACTTACTGGCCTATTCAGATTTTATTCATGGTATAGTCTTTGCAGGCCTTGGTTCTTGGCTTGTCTATTTCTTCTGGGTTATTCAATTTTCTGGTACATCATTCCTCTAAGAAGTCTCATATGAGCCTTTGCATTTCTGTGGAATCAGATCAAGGCATCTTTCCTTTCTGATTTTATTTATTTGCATCTTCTTTTCTATTATTACTCCACATAAGAACTTGCCATTTTTGTTTATTTTTTCAAAAATAATCATCCATTTGTGGCTTGTTCCTATTGTTTTTTCATCTTGGTTTTAGTTGTTCATTGTCTTATTGAGGCTCTTTCCTTCATTTTTCTAACTTTAGTGTTAGCTCAGTCTTTTCCTAACACCTGAAGTTATGAAAATAGGGTGTTAATTTCTGATCTGTGAGTCTTAATTTAAGTATTTGTTATTAATGTTCCCTTCTTAGAAATGCTTTGTTGTATCTAGCAAGTTTTAGTTAATAAGTTATGTTTCTAAATTTATTTGTCCTAGATACATATATTTGTAATTTTGGGATATTTCTTGTACCCGTTGTTTGAGTAGGAGTGTGTTAATCACTTCTCACCTGTTTCCATAATTTACATATTATTTTGCTTAACTCTGTCCACTTATTCATTATAAATTTTGCCTCCTCTATTCTTTTTTGATACCTCTGAAGAAATTCAAATTTAATATCATTAAATATTGTATTTCTTTCATATGACTTTTTTGTTTCTTTTTACCTTACTATTATATCTAATTTTTTATATTTAATTACTTTCTACAAGATATTACAGATTACCTTCAAGGTGAATATATCTTTACTTGTTTAAATGCAGAAGGCTCTGGTATGGTGGTTGTTCTGGAAATTCCTATATTATAATCTCCATTAAAAACTCACCTTTGTTCTCTGAATAATCACGACTGCATATATTATAGCATTGTTAGTAGGAGACAGCACTGTTGATTTCTGCTCCAGATATAAAGCTTAATTGAAGGAATCTTGCCTATCCTGAAAAGATCTTCATGCAGCAGTATAATTACAACAACAACAAAAAAAGGTACCAAGACACTGGCTTCTCCAGAGCCTGTGCAGTTGGAGAAATAAGATCAGGCCTAACTACATTTTCTGATTCTATTTCACTGTACTTTAGAGGCCAACAACATTTACCTTCATTGGTATTGTGTTGTGTCTTCGTTCTGTTGTTTTAGGGGGAAAAGGGATGAATGCTGGGACTTTCTATGTCTCTTGCTTTGCTGACACCACTCATTTAGAATTGAAATGTTTGATTATTATGTTTTGTCATTGAAAATTGCACCTATAAAATATGAGTCATTTGATAGGTTTTTCTATGATGTCATTGCTAACAGAAAGAAATTATTTTGATATCTAAAAATTTGTACCTTTTCTAAAACCTTATGGTTTATAAAGAGCATTTTTCTAACACAAGATTATAATTCCCTGATTTGGAAAGCTATCATTTCACAGTAGATTTGTTTTGTTTTGTTTTGTTTTGTATTTTTTCTTGTATAAGCTCTGATGCAGAGTTTAGTGTTATTTTCCCACAGAGACATGTTCCATCGTCCCAGTACTACCTATTAAATGATGTGTCCTTTCCTCTTTGATTTGTATTTCCACCTCAACTTCATGTAAACATGCCTCTTAGAAATTCTTCAAGTTCTTAAATCTTTATCCTCTTTTTAACAGTCTTTAAATCCTCTCCCACCCACTAGTCTGCGTGTCCACTGGTGTTCAAATGCATCACTTTTTATTACTGTAATTTTGTCTTCATGACTGATAGGAACAGTCGTACTTCTTTGCTTATCTTAAGAAAAATTGACTTAGGTCTTTGAAAACTTTTATTTTCTATGTACATTTTAAGAATATTTGTCAAAACCTTCAAAATTTGCCAAAGTAAACGTTACATTCTCAGATGTTTCAGGAATTGAGATAATTTTGTAAATGTCATCCAGTATGTATTTAGAACTCAAACTTGGATAAGATGTTGGGGGCTTTTGTCATGGAACAAACTTTGTGCAAAATAATTTACAGGGGCTGGGGAGACGGCTCAACATATAAGAGCACTTAGTGCACAACCATGAGGACCTGAGTTCAGATTTTCAGCACCTTTTTGACAAACTAGGCATGAATACAAATGTCAGAATCTGAAGGATTGCTGGTGCTTGATGGTCACCAACTTAGTGTCTTATTCAGAAAGAGAAGCTGTTTTATGGATCAAGGGGGAGAATGATAAGGCATGATATCTGATATCTTCTGATGCAAACATGTACTTCAGCACCTGCACATACCTTTATATACAAACAACTCTCTCTGTGTATCTCTGTCTCTCTCTGTCTCTGTCTGTCTCTCTGTCTGTCTCTCTCTCTTTCTCTCTCTCTCTCTCTCTCACACACACACACACACAGAGAGAGAGCACAAAAAATAGTCCACACACAAACAAAATAAATGAATTTCATGTTTCGTAGCATGCTTTTCTCATAGCATTTCCATGAAAACTAATATTGTTAGGATCACTTTAAAGGATATGCAGAAAGTCTGCCAACCGAGTAAAGGATTCAGTAAAGTCCATGTGACTCTGGAATAAGTTCCTCGTCATAAGCTCAAGTAACTGAGTATTATACATACTGTGAAGCCTGGTATAATAAGTTTAAAAGCACTCAGCAGGACACAGTAACAATCCTGATAATACTTTTGCATTATTTGTGTCACTAATGGATGTCACAATTTTCATCTTGGAATTTTCATTGTACTTTATGTGCTGTGGTAAGAAAATGGTAGAATGCTTTTTAAGGGACATGGGCTCCCAATACAGATTTTGAATATTTTCTTGTATAATTAATGTAAATAGGATAGCAATCATAAAACCCCTAGAGTTGAGTTTCTCTGTTTGAGTAAGATATGCTATCCAATGAGAAAAATATTAATGTCTAAATAAAGAATTCTTGCTGCAAAGCAGAACAGTGTATTCATCCTTAAGAATTTGCACGTTGTGAGTTGTAGATAGGCTTTCCTTTATCTCAGTCTTCGCTGCATAGAGGCTATACTCCATGACTTCCTAAAAATCCCATGGGGGCCTACATATTTGTCATCAAAGGGACACCACTCTATCCAAGTGAGAATATTTCTGTAGTTTTCCATTTTTTTCCCACTATTCTCAGTAGAGTCATATTACAAACCTTGAATTCAGGGAAATAACAACTGACAACTTCATTAAGTTTGAATTTGTCTTTTGTTTCTGTAACATTAAATGTCAAAAGTAAATATTTCCAATAAGCTCTCAAAAGACAAAATTTAAAGTCAATTACATGGCTGAGGTTAGGATACAGTCTCTGCTGGCCACACAGCAGCTCACCAGAGTCATCATGAATTTATGTACTAGAACACAAGTTTTATTTTTGCCAAGGTTTCTCTTCTCAGGAGACTGGAAGTCACATCTGAGTATATTAAAGTTTGTCTCAACTTTGTACACGATCAGCCTCTTCTAATTCATCATTGCAAGCATCTCAAGAGAAATATAAATGAAATGAGAAAAGGGTCACAAAAATAACCTAGTGAACTGAGCAGGAAACAAACCTATAATTACTGTAGGAATTTTAAATCTATGACTAATAATAATGGGTAGAAACAAGTTTACATAGAAATAAATGAGTGACTATCTCTAAAGGATGAGGTTATAGGTGATTTCAATTTTCAGTATTCTTTCTCACATTTTATACTTTCATTGTTGAAGTAGATATGTCTAGCTGTTCACCAAAATACATGGTTCTTCTTTTCTAATTCGAAGTTGTGCTAAGTAATGTTTACACATCAGGGGTTGTTTCTAGATCCTCCTTATTTCTATGCCTGACCATGTAATTCCCGTGTTGTCAATGCAATGTGGGAGGATAAATACAAGGAGATAAGAAATGAAGGTCCCTGAAATGTCACTCTGTGGTTCTAAAACTAGTCAATCACACAGTAGGAAGGATTTGAATTACTGAATGGAAGGTTTGTAACAAATAGCAACATGTATTTTCAAATTATCTAAGCAAAGCATAGGTTTCTACAGCAAATCCAATGATTTTATCTGAACTCTTATAAAAGTCTAGAAAATAGATTTTTATGTAGGTAGAATTTTAAGAAGTGATACAGAGAGTAAAAGAGAGTCATCATTATGGTGAGTCAGAATGAGAAAAGAAAATGGACCAATAGATTGTTGAGTTGACCCTTACTGTAGACAGCTTGTTTCTGAAACAGTTTACAATTTCAATTTTGTGGAGAAGAAGAACCATTCAAATAAATCTCTCAGCTCCAAGAACCCCAGAACTAAACTTTGAGAACTGATTCTCTGTTTTGACATTGCCTATTTATATGCATATAGATGTTCCTTGCTGATATCATTAAGCTGACCATGTTGACTTTGAATTGCTCTTGTTTAGGTGGACATTCAACTCATAATTTATCTGCCTTAACCTCTAGAGAATCTGTTCTCAACCTGTGGATCATAACCCCCCTATGTGTGTATGAGAGGGTTATATATCAGATATCCTGCACATCAGATGTGTCACCAAAACAATTACATAGTTGGGGTCACCAGTTCTATTAATGGGTCACCCTATTAGGAAGGTTGAGAACCATTGCTGTAGAGTATCTGGGATTACAGGCCAGCATTACAAAGCCCAGTTTGATTCCTACATTGCTTTATTTGATTATTCAACAGCTAAATTAAAGTCAAACACATTTTTTTACAGAGCAAAATTCATCAAAGATTTATTTCCCTTCTTAATATTTAGAAATTCAAAGCTATAATCAAGAGATCTGAGTGTTGGTTTATAATTTATGAGAGAAACAAAGAGCATGCCCCATGTACAAAACATATCCTCTATGCACAAACAGCAAGTTTTACCTTTCTTTTTCCTCCCTTTTCATTTATCAAGTTGTTATCTCCAAATAGGAAGTGAACAAGTAAGTTATTTGGAGCCAGTAGACATGTTCATATTGTCAATAGTAATAAAAAGAGAGTAATAAGAACATAGAGAAATTTTCATCATAATGTACTGTAATTTCCTAATCTCAAGAGATTTGTTCTCTGTGTTATCAGAGACAGGAGTGACCATCCCATCTCTGTTGGTATGGTTCAGTGGCAAGGTTGGTGATCATGACAAGGTCAAGGTCCTCCTATTTTATCTGCCTGAGTTGAAGTGGCCTCTGGATGCTAAGTCCTGGGTTTTCACATTCATACTTCTCTGTTGCCTCCATTTCTTTCTTGGAACACTTACTAGAAAGATGTCATTTTTGACAAATTGAAAAGTTCCAATCAGGATCTTTGTTGCTATCTATGTTCTCCCAAGCATACATGGATAAAGTGAGGCACGGAAATATGAACCTTAGCCATGAGTTCTTTTGAACTCAGATCTTGCTTCTAGAACTACAGCAGCTGAACAACAGCAGCTTCTAGAAAGATCCACAGAAAACATACATGGGCTTCTTCTCATTCTGCAGTATTTGTAGAGATCATACCAGGAAGATGAAAGTGAGTGTACTATACAATTCTACACATGTTGACCAAGCAAGGAGTTTATTCTGGAAAGGTTGAAGTTGTAGTTTAATATGCACTTGTATGAAATTGTGCTAATTCATCAAGGCAGGCCTCCTTGAAGACACTGATAGAGATGAATTACAATGGTATCAGACAGTACCATTCTCTAACTTTTAGTTGAATTGTGGATGTTGATTGTTTTACATAACTGCTACTTGTTTACATAACATAATGTAAATGTTTTACATCTTATGTAAATAGTGGATTAAGTGGCTGCTTCATATCATGTAAACCATGAAATAGAACTTGGGGAAAAATGATAAAAACAATCAATGTTTGGGGAAATAAATCAAACACATTTCTTAAATGGTCAGGATTTCCATGATTCTATGTTGGTTGTTTCTGTTGTAGTTGTATCAGATACTGAAATTGTTTGAAGAGCTTTGGATCCCCCACTTAGTTTTTATAATACTGTTATACAAGTCCTCCCCCTGCTCCCTGAGGATGTGAACAAATACCTACTTATTAGACAGAGAACCAATAGAAGCTCCAAGTAACAATTCTGTTAAAGTCCAACATCATAAACCAATGAGTTTCTTTTGTTTACTTTCAGAGATATGGATGGGGAGTTCCATATAGGAGCATGGACTGCTCACAGGTAGCTTCATCTCTGGAAATCCACTTCACTCTGGATGATGGCTTACAAAAATGGCCTCTCTGGAAATCTCTGAATGACTTGGAATTAGGCAGGTAGGGTAAAGTGTTTCTTAACTCAGTCTTTGTTTATAGCTTCTGCAATGCAGGGGGGAAGCCTTGATAATCATGGGTCTTTGGAGAATTTCCTGAGACCTGTGAGTTGTTTGTGCGTATTGGATGTACTGTCTCCTTTGCTGTACATGAGGGAATATTACAATTTGGAAGAAATTGCTACAAAACAAATGTCTAAATTTGAAATGATCTGTGGTAAAAATCTCTTTAAACGTTCTCTCAAGGCTGCCCACTGTCATAAAAATCTCTTCATGATTCATAATCCAGTCCCTAAACACATCTCTATCTTCATTCCTCTACTTGACCTCTTCCATCCCTAACACTTAAGGCAGACAACAGACATTCTCAGGAAATCTCAATTTCTTTCATGTCACTCTGGTTTTTAACCTGCTTCTTTCTGTGAAGAACACTTTTGTTCCATTTTTTTTTTTTAAATCCACAATTAGCCAACTATAATTCTTAGACTAAATAAACCCCAGTACCTATTGAACTTTAAAAACTGTGTTTTGCTTCATGTTTCTTTTCCTACTTTTTTTTTTTCATGCATAGTTATTTTTGGTCCTTTCACAACTCCCATCCCTCATCTGTAATTGTCTCATTTTTCTTCTATAGCACTCCTTAACAGTCTCACTTTCAAACCCTCTTCTGAGTTTTGGTTTCTTGCTTGAAATATCTGGGAGGTTATATCTATTGGACTAAGGAAAATTATCAGTAGTTATTCACTTGAAGAAAATGACAATCCTTCCTGGCCCAAACAACTCCAATTGCCAATATATCTCCAGGGTGAGTGGACATCATGAGACTCTCTTTCATCTACAATGAAATGTTGAGCGGCCAGACTTATACTGTTCTTTTGCAGTTAGTGGAATACCCATAAAATATTTGTTTGGTACAAATAGTGGGAAAAAAATCTACGAGATAGGATTATTTTGTCAAGTGTGAACAGTCAAGTAAAATTCCAATTCCATAGCCCCCAATCATTATTTGTTGTGACACATCTATTCGTGTTTATTTGATTATGTAGTGCCTAGGGCTTGGATATTAACAGACAAAGTTCAGTAACTTTGCTAAGGGATGTGCTAGAGCCACACTATCCCTACAGCATAAAATGTACATTATTTATCTTTTTGTAGAAATTATTTACAAAGGATATTTATCCCTTATTCAAATCCTACTGGTAATAAGCTAGTCTAAATCACTATGACATTTTGGTTTTACCCCAGATATATATCATGCCTACTCACTATGAGTCAGATTTAAATTGAAGCTGAAAAAAAAGTAAGCTACACCTGTGTTAAAAGAGTCTACAAGGTAAGGTAGCTGAACTTTGTCATTATGAAGAATTAAAAAGTTACAGACAAAAGCCAAATCAGGTTTAGCTACTTTTTACTTGCTGCCTAACATCCTTCATTATCAAATCCTTTACAATAGATTCCTAACAACAAGCTACCTTGCACCAATGCCAAATATAAGAATGCCATCAGACACATTTGAAACCATTAGCTGTTTTCTTCCTAGCTGTAAGTCCCATATCTGGGATCTCCATTGATTTAAGTGCAAAGGGCATGATTTGGTACTTTGTACTGTAACTAATAACATGTCACATAACCACTTTTACAGTAAAGCATGTATTTAGAAAAACCTGAATCCGTGCTACTTGGCCATACCCATGATGCTAGAGTAGTGTATCTCCTATTGCCTTTTGAATTGCCTGTGTTTCTTTGTACCAACCTGTACGTTTCTGTATCTTTCCTCAAATCTTTACCACACCATCTTGTTGGAAGCTAGGGTTCTGTCTCATTTATTTCTATTGTTTTCTTACCATGAAATGCATGGTACTACATGCATAATCATTCTCATCCAGTGTTTAAAGTTGTTCACTTAGGAGCTCGGCTCCCAGGCCATGTGCTTGCTTTGTAGAAATTGGTATTAAAAGCATGGACTTATGATGTTAAGTTGCTTAAGTTTGATACAGGATTTAAAACCAGAACCATTGCAAGCTTAGGCAGTTCTTTTCTTTTCTATTTTATCCCCTCTAACTTTCCAAATCCTTGTCTACCAGGCGAATGTATTAATAGTAACTCCATCATGGCTTTACTGGTGAGAATCCCAATATGCACAATGTGCTAAGCACAGTGTGAACACCTAGTCCATTTTCAGTTCCTATTAGCTGCTGTGATGATGTTTGCATAGTTCTGAAAGCTTAGATGAAAACTTGGAGCCTCCTGAGAGACATCAGCAACCAAACAATATCCCCAGAATATACAGAGCTATGGCCTTTTTTATTTTTCAGTTATTTCAATGTGCTCATTTGTTGTTAAATGAAACGGTGTGTTTGTAGAGGCAATAGGGGAGATGGGCTCAAAAAAAAATAGCTTGTTCGTTTTGTCTAAGAATTCTTTTCAATCTTGTTTTGCTTGCATCTATCTTCTTCCTGCTGGGTCTCTCTCTCTCTCTCTCTCTCTCTCTCTCTCTCTCTCTCTCTCTCTCCTGTCTGCCTCTCCCTCTCCCCCCTCTCTCTCATCTCTCTTGTATCTTTCTGCTCCCTGTCTTTTACTGCTTTTCTACAAGTCTGATTGCTTAGTGTCATTTTCCAGCCCACCTGGCCAGGCTACTTTTCTGCCCTCCCTCATCCCCTTCATATAGTGTGTTTCCTGTTTGTTCAGGTTTGTCTTCTCCCTTGCATCTCCTTTCTTTCACTTTTTAAAATTCTCACCTCTCCTCCTCTCTTAATTTATCACTCATTTTCTTTCCCACCTTCTATTTTATGTTAATAGCTGCTAAATCTTTAGTTTTACTTTCTGGTTGCTTTCTTCCTGTCATCTTAGGGCTATATTGTCTTTTCTTCCTTTTTTTCTTTATATCTTTCTCCTCATGCCATCTGCAGTGATTCTTTCTCCACAGCAAAGCTTGCCCTGGCCCCTATAGGGCCAATAGATCAAAAGAAAGCAATTAATGACCCAGTAAAGAAGGAAGACTGGAATGTCTGAGGAGTCTGCCACTTAGGGAGCATTCTGAGCCTAGGCAAAAAATGGAGTGGTCAGGAGGGAAGAGGAAGTGCTGTTTAATGGAATGGAAATAAAATAGGTGTGAGAAAATGAGATGGAAAACAGAGAAGTATGACACCAGAGAATTTATTTGGAATGAGATTGTCAGCAGACCAGCTGGGGGGAAAGAATGGAAAACAAGCTTGTTAAAGTGAATTTGTTGTCATAACTATGAGGGCCGTATTCTCTTCTTCTCTGCTTGGCTTCTCAGCATTGTCTTGTTATTTCCTGACCATTTTTCTGTGAGTATTTTTTTTTGTCTCTCAGTCCTTTGCTGTGGGCCCAGCCCTCACTGATTCCCATTTGCTTCCACTTTGAGTTTCTAAACAAAGGGTTTGGCAAGAGATTGTGTGTTAGAATGGCTGCAAATGCAGATCTCACAAACAAATAGGATTTGAAATTTAACTCTGAAAAATCAGTCTTTCTTTTGATAAATTTTCTTTTTTGTCTGTCTCTATCATGAAACATAAGCCTTAGAAATGGACTGACCTAAGTTTCTTCCTTTCCTAACATATAATTTTCACCAGTCTTGGGCATCTTTATGACAGAGGTAACAATGATTAAGATTAGAGATGAAGTTGATGAAACAACTCAATGAAATAATTGGTTTTCAGAGCCAAACCCAGCAGTAGAGTAAAACATCAAGTTACACTAGATGCCCCATTGTTCTGAATGCTGGGGTTATTCTGCAGTGTAACTATCAGATGGCCTCTATGAGGTACTTTATCTTAATCTCATCAAAAGTACCACCACAAAGAGAATACCCACAATTATTTCTGCAATTTGACTTTGTGACTTTGAAATTCAAGAGTTGGTTACTTAGCAAATAAGCAGCAAAGGTCAGTGTCTTCCAGACTGTTATCAGTATGTCAACTTCTAGGCTATACTACTTTTCCTTCTTGATATTAAGAACAGTTTTCTGAAATCACATACATTACATCACTGTTTCAATCCAGATACAGTATGTTGTGTAATAAGCAGTTCTCCTCCATGTATAAGCTTACCTGCCAAACACTATGATTTCCTCAGCAGAAGGTTAAAGTCTTAGAAGATTTCATATTGTATTATATGTTCCTTCCCCTTTCCCATGCCCTTCCTTTCTTTTGATGCTTGCTCAGGGAAGGATTAAAAAGCACACTAAACCGTGCCCCTGAAGAAGTAGCTCACCTTAAGTCCCACTATTCCCAAAGCAAATAGCTATGCTGTGGTTACAAGAATAAGAATGGTCCCCATAGGCTCATGTATTTGATTATTTGTTCTCCAATTGTTGGAACTGTTGGAAAAGATTAGGACATCTGTCACTGTCGAAAAAGGTGTCTCACTGAGGATAGGTTTTGTGGTTTCAAAAACCTATGTCACATTCAGTTAGCTCTCTCAGACTTGTGCTTGCTTTGCAAGATGCAAGTTCATAGCTACTGTTCCAGTACCATGACTGTCTTCCTGTCTCACTGTCTGCCAGCTTCGATGTTCTGGACACCATGATGATCATGTATTCTAAACCTCTAAAACTGTAAGCAAGCTCCAAATAAATTCTTCTGTAAGTTGCTTTTGTCATAGTATCCCTTCACAGCCATAGAATAGCAACTAAAACATATGCTCAATTAGTTCTGTTTTGATTTTGTTTGCTTTCATTTTTTAAAGAGGAGAAAATAAGCAACTCTTCTATCGTATATTTGATTTGAGTTCCTGGTAAGACTATTGTCAAAATTGCCCTTTCTTTTTACTCTCTCTCTATACCCAGCTCTCCCAACCCTGCAGTCTGCCTTTCACAAAGCTCTTTGTACTCACCTTGCAGTTTTAACTTTGGTATTAGAAGAGTGCAACACAGCTGGAAATTTCCAAATATAATTTCACTGAGTCTATTTAATAAATGGGCATTGCTTTGTGAACTACAGGACAGATGCAAGTTTTGCTGGATGCCCTACTGACCTAGGTGCAGAAGCTCCTCGGTTTCTCCAAAGGCAAAATGCCACAGTATCTCTGCAATTGTTTCTGTGACCGGCTTTGGAATTTTTATTTCCAAATTAAATTCCTGTCATGGTAAAGCATGGTTGGCCAATTAACTACGTCTGGAATGAACTAAAATACGGGAATAGAAATCCCATTTGTGACAATTTATTTTTCTTGGTTTGACATAGGTGAATCCACTTCTAGTTTAGAACTTTAATGTAGGAAGATATAGACATTTTCCAGATCTTGATTCAGATCTGGAGGCAGGAAGATGTATCTTTAATCTGGGCGACACCTTCTAGTAGAAATATATATAAGTACATGGAAAAAGAAAGTTCTTCTTTGCCTGATTGGTCTCATCTTGCTAGCAAGCCAATTTCTTCATTGGCATTAGAGCCTACTACTTTTCAACATCTCTTGAAGGCTACTTGAGATATCCTGCCTTGTGGACTGAGCAACTTCTGAATTTCTGGACTTTCTGATCATAGCTTGCCATTGTTGCATTAGTAAGACCAGAGCTTATAAGTGATCTCTCTCTCTCTCTCTCTCCCTCTCTCCCACACACCCACACCCATCCACACCATATATATATATATATATATAATATTTATATGTATATGTATATGTATATGTATATGTATATGTATATATATATTATATATATTTATAGTGTATATATATATATATACTATAAATTCTGCTACTCTTGAGTACCTTAATATAATTCTTGTCAATACAAAGTCTTTGTTTCCATCATCTATCTGTCTGTCTATCTATCTATCTATCTATCTATCTATCTATCTATCATCTACCAACTCTTATCTGTTTATAACCAAGAAACCAAAAATACTATTTAAACTTTTGACTTAGGCTTTCTATTAATGTGATGAAACATCATGACAATGACAACTCTTATAAGGGAATTCATTTCATTGGGCCTAGCTTACAGTTCAGAAGTTTTCATGGTGCTAAGCATGGTGACACACAATCAGACATAGTATTGCTAGTATAGCTGAGAGTTCTACATGTGGATTGGCAGGCAGAAACAAGAATGGCAATAGGACTAGCGTGAGCATTTGAAATCTCAAATCCCACTACCATTCATCCCATACATACTTCCCCCAACAAGGACATAACTACTCCAACAAAACCACATATTGTATTCCATTCAAATACTACTACTACTCCCTATGAACCTGTGGAGGCCATTCAAATGATGGCACCACAACAATTAATGCCGCACTCCTTTCCTGTCTCCCCAGATTCTGATATGAAAATTTCCAAACTATGAACATATAAGAGCTAGACTGAATGCTAGTATAAGCTCTTTTTTCTTTAATATTCAGAAAGCATGAGATAAAATAACAACTGGCCAAATCTTAAAGAACAATTGATTTTGGGTGCCTAGCATCTACAAATAAGTTCAGATACTATTGATAATACTGCAATAATGAGGGAAGAATGATTATAAAAGCCAGCATAGTAGGATATCTACTATGGAGTAGTGTCTTCCATGCTTGACAGGAAGCTGTATCTATGAAATCTCAATAATATGGTTATATAAATAAGGTCATGAAAAATAACACGTAACAGCAATTTATATGTCAATATGGATGAGGGAAATCACACAAAGATCTATGCTAGGTGATGAGCTATAGGCAATTAATGCCTAATGTCAGGGGAAGAAGGAAATAATCTTCTGTACATACAAGTGTCCTGGGGTAGTTAATCAAACACAAACTGCTAACCCTAAATGTGTGTAGGTTTTATTTCTGATTTAATAACATATGTACAATAATAATTATCAAAGAATATGAGGACATAAATTAAGAAAGAATGTGGGGAATGGCACCGGATGTGTTCAGGAAAAAAATAGAGATGGGGGAAAGTGATGTAAATGGAGTACTTATATAATAAATTCTGAGTTTTCTTAAATTTCAAAAGAAAGTAATAACATAATTGTTTAGCAGTGAATCACACTGATATGTGCTTCCCACACCAAATTATATTTTAAAAATAATAATAAAAATGTTAGATACCACTCTTGTTAATCTGGGAAAGCAATCTAGAAGATATTTATGCATTGTCAAAATTAAAATTAAAGGAGAAAATAAAAGTTTGGGTAATAATATTCTTCAAGGGAAATGAAATAACCAGTAAATAGGAAGATCATTCATTGGTCCACATTATCATTGGTTTTATATATATAAACTAAAAACTATATTTCTAGGTAGTGTATTTTATGTTTGAGAACTTACATAGAAACTCACGTGGCTGCTCTATACTCCAAGTGTAGTATGCACTTGGAGTGCATACTCCATCATGAGGAAGCATCAGGAATGAAACAGAGATCATGCTAGTAATTGGACAACCCCAATTATAACAAAAAAAAAAAAAAAGGCTTCAGAATGGGAAAAATACAGAAAGTGATGATGTGGGGCTGAGCTGACATACTTGGTGGTATTTAAGAAAGAAATGCAAAAGGAATCCTGTTTGGTGAAAACTGTAGTGTAATAGTAAAGGGCATTTGAGTGGGAACAAAGAACGGAGCATCTAATCAAAATGGTACAAAATTACCCTGCGATGCCATGAGCCCCTGATAATCTCAGTGGATTCTTGTGCAAAATAAGAAAACAAATAGTCTTTTCTACCCTCTCTATTCTACAGAGTTGTTGGCAGTACCAAATGAAATCCAGGAGAAAGAGGTGCCTTGTTAACTGTGCCCATGTAAGAGATATTTTATTATAAAACATTGATTCTTACATGACTGGCAGTAATGTTAGAATGGCTCACTGCAGGGGAAGACCATCCAGTCCCTGAATTAAGCTAAAAATTGTTGTGAGTGCTCTTCTCTCTTTTTCTCTGTGCAAAAGACTAAAGGATTTACTGTCAACAATGAAGATGTAAACTGAGGGATGAACCCAAAGATGCCTCATGAGTTTCTCTACCTGAACAGCCTTGCTCACAAAGGTGCTTGGGCTTGTGATACAGGTTATGAAAACTAGTAGCTACCTTTATTATATTTTGTTCAAATCTGAACTCTCACTGTCATATGAAACTGTTGCATTTCCTTCCACCTAACAGGACTGTTCTTATACTAATGAGTTTGCACTGTAGAAAATTCAACATGAATTTCTCTCTAAGAACTTGGCTTCTCACTCACAGTGGGAGTCCTGCCAGCCTTCTTGACTAAGAAAACTGCATGTGGTGATATGCATAGCCCTGAGTCTTGGTTAGATTGAAGAGGGATACCTAATCAAGACTGACTCAGATATAGCCCCATTTTTTTTCAGAGCTGATGAGAGCCAGAGACAGAAAGAGAAAGACTATGTGAGTATGCAGCTTCTGTGTGATATAATTTGTTTTCCTTTTTTACAACTTCTGATAAAACTGGAAACATTAATGTAAAGAATATTGTTTATTGTTTTTTAAAAAAGAGAAGACAAAACATACCCAGATAAAATTAAGGTATTTTTGCCCTTAATTTTCCAGCATTGTGCTAACCGTGATGACTCTATCTTTCTTCTTTTTTTGAAGGATATTGGAGATGTTTGTTTCCTATGCTTATTAAAAGTTACTTTCTGTGCAAAGGAGTGGCTCTACAAAGTTGCTTGCGGTCAAGTCTGACAATCTAAGGCCAAATTGTGTAACACATATGGTAGAAAGAGAACTACTCCCACAGGTGTCCATTGTACTCCAAAACTATACATGGCACACATGTGCACACAAACACACAGAAACACCCCCCCACACACCCCCACACACTTTATATAAACATTAAAACATTCCTTTTAAAGTCTAACTTTAGAAGTCCGCCATGCTTTAAAAGTTTTAGCACATTAAACACCAGTTTCTAACCACATGTGGCAATGCATGCCTTAATCCTGTTACTCAGGAAACAAAAGGAAAAGGGGTCACTTTGAGGTCAAGGCTAGCCATAGAGTGAGACTCTATTTTTTTTTTAACGCCAAAACCTCTTTAGCCATTACCTCCAATTAATTTTTTTCAAGTAGCATATACATATTGCCAACACTGACAGCACAGGATTAAAAAATAAAGTTTTTAGAATTTTATATATGACTATCCACTTTTAACATGATCTTCCCAGTCCTTGTGATCTGGGGACCTCTTTATCAGTTTTTGTTATACATACAGGCACACACACTCACATGAATACATATACTCATGTATAGAATGCATTAGTGTTGCTTATATGTACAAGTTTTAAAGAGCTCTTCCATGGGAAAAATGACTCTCACTCTTTCAGCCACCACTGCTGATAGATCTTCATCTTCATGTTAGGATTAGATTTTACAAAATTGCCCCCATCCATTTTGCCATGTATGGTGATAGCATTATGTAGGTTTTATTAGGTAGCCATATTGTTATGATTTCTGGGTGAACCTTCTCAGTCTTGCCTGGGTTATACTCTCAAGCAGAAGTCCTGATCTTCTGGTTCTGAAAATCCTTCTGTGCCTCTTTTTTATGATTTCTACTGAGAATTTGAGAATTTGATATGAGTACTACATCATAAATCACAGAGCATCAATATTGGGTAAATAGTCCATGGTCATTTATTCTCTGGATTTTGACCAGTTGTGGATCTACATAATGATCTCCATTTATTACAAAAGCAAGTAATTTTGATGGAAGTGGTGATAAGCATATTTCCCTGACAGTATACTAATGATAAATATGATAATAAATATTTACAATATAGTTAAATAGAAGAAAATGACAGGAGTTGTTGCTCCTATGGAATCTATGACCTCTCCAGTCATGGATAATTGTTTAGGTTTATAGTACCAGGCATTAAATTTTTCTTTGAATAAGACTTAACTTCAATTTTGTAGCTATTGGTTACCCATAAAATGAAAGCACCACTATTGCACCATTGGAGATATAATTCCAGGCTGTTCCAAGTTGTTTTCAATAGGTTTTATGACTGGATAGGCCTATTGATTGCTTTTTTCCATTGATAGCTTGCATTGTACCTCTCCACATTATGACAGCTAGTGCCCAGGGAGGAAGCTCCCAGAGTAGATTTCTCCAAGTCTGCTGTCCAGCATGTACAATATTTTCAGCAATAGAATCTTTCCTTCAAATCTCAGAAATTGCAATGTGCAATGACAATAGCTTGTTCCATTTTGGCAGTCTCTTGGGCTTCTCATACACTGACTAGCCACCCCAAAAAACTCCCCCAACCCTTGCACTGGGATTTTGTTAGAGATACTACAGATCTTGGGGAAACATTATTAATGCTTTAGCACTTCACAATCACAAAGCATTAACACTTCAAATATATAACTTCAATATAAAAGGACAGTTTATATGTTAATCTCCATTGTTTTCAAAGAGCCTCACAGTTCTGTCTCTGTCTGTCTGTCTGTCTCTCCCTCTCTCTTTCTCTCTCTCTCTCTCTCTGTGTGTATGTGTGTGTTTTCCTCTCCAGTTAAGTCTCTCCAAAGTTTCCATTTCCTTCTTAATAGTACCTGCTCTGCTATCATCCCTGTGGTTTTAAACATGATAAATAATTTCTCACAAAATAAGGATAAGTCTGGCCTTACATTCTCATACAATACTCACTTTAAGGTAAAGTAAAGGGTAATTAACTCAGAAGCTTCCTTCTCCTATGTAGCAAAGGCTGTTCTTAGTAAGAGGTCTCTTTTTCAAAATCTGTTATAAAATACTCCCTTCTGTGTACCACATGATCAGACTTTTCTACTCAAAGCAGATCACTTTCTGCTTTTCTCCCATATTGCCACACAATCAAGGGACTTCAATAGGACTTATGTGCCCTATTATCTGAGCCCTCCAGCTAACAGAATCATAATCCAAGTAAACAGTTTCACTTTTATCAAGTATCCAACTTCAAATACTTTGTTTTACCAGTGCAAAATGGACAAATATCCCCACATAAAAATATTTAGGACAGATGATCAGGATACTTACAGTCTCCCTTATAAATATCTTGCTCTTGAAAATCTTTGATTTCTGGATACAATAAAGATTTTATCCATCACAATTAGTTCAGCTTTACTTTTTTTGCTGTGTTATATGTCTCTATTTTCATTCCTGTGAATATTTAAGAATATGTGCAGAATTTGTAAAGGCTATCCAGTAATCCTAAATTTACATCCCGAGCATACATGATACATGTTACTGGATTAAGTGTTGGTGAAGATTGACTGAAGATACATTTTGTGCCCTTCCACCCTATCCTTTCTTCAGAGACAAACTGCTAACTAGTCTGCTTCCCAGAAGATACCATATCCTGAGACAACCCAGAAGATCTATTGCACTCAGAGCATTTGGTAAGAAGCATCCCAAAATCCCACAGCTGCCTCTGGGAGCCCAGTGGACTCGGGGACCTATCATCCTACAAAACCCCGGCCCACCGAATACCACTCCCCTTCCACCCAGTTCTTTCTTCTAGGAGAGACTGCAAGCTAGTCTGTTCCCCTGAAGATACCACATCCTGAGGCATCCCAGGAGATCTGCTGTACTCAGGGCATCTGACATCACAGCTCGAGATGAACTGCACTCAGGACACCACAGCTTGAAAGTATCCCAGGAGTACTTCTGTACACAGGGCAACTGGGCAACTGACACCACAGTCTGAAGAACTCCTGGGGGCTCTGAGGCATGCAGGACAATTGACCCAATGACTAAAATCCTTCCTGGAGTTCTGCTACACACAGGGAAACAGAAACCACAGTCCATAAGCCTCCCTGGAAAACAGCTTCACATAGGACCACAGTTTGACTTCTCCTGTGAAGACCAAACAGTCTGAAGGCCTCCCAGAAGATCTACTGCAGCCAGGGCAACAGATCAGCAGCTTTTCTGCCCCTCTGAAGACCCTCCACTTGGAAGGCCCCACAGGAGGTCTGCTACAGCCAGAGCCACAGGCCTACCAGGAGAACTGAAGCAACCTAGGGATTATAGAGGCAGGCTCTAGACAGAGTCAGCCAGACCAGCACACACCAGAGATAATCATATGGTGAGAGGCAAGCACAAGACCATAAGCAGCAGAAGCGGATATCTGTGGGCATCAACAAAATGTAGTCCTCCCAACAAGGCAAGCCTTGAATATACCAACACACCTGAAAATCAGGAAGCTGACCTAAAATTCTATCGCATGACGATAATAGAGTCCTTTAAGGAGGATATAAATAACTCACTGAAAGAAATACAGGAAAACACATGTAAACAGGTAGAAGTCCTTAAAAAGGAAACCAATAAATTCCTTAGAGAAGTACAGAAAAACACATTCAAAGAGGTGAAGAAATTGCATAAAGCCATCTAAGACCTAAAAGTGGAAGTATAAACCATAAAGAAAACATAAATGGACCCAAACATGGAAATGGAAAACCCAGGAAAAAGGTCAGGAATTGCAGATATATTACCAACAGAATAGAAGAGATAGAAGAGCGAATCTCAGGTGTAGAAGATACAGTAAAAGAGATTGACAAAAGTGTCAAAGAAAAATCAAAATATAAAATCTACTAACCCAAACATCTAGGAAATTCAGGACACAATGAAAAGACCAAATCTAGGAATAAATGGAATAGAGGAGAATGAAGATTCCCAGCTCAAAGGACCTGAAAAAATGGCTTCAACAAAATCATAGAAGAAAACTTTCCAAACCTTAAGAAAGAGATAGCCATAAAGGTAGAAGAAGCCTATAAAACACCAAATAAATTGGACCAGAACAGAAAATCCTCTCATTGTATAATAATCAAAACACTAAACCCACAGAACAAAGAAAGAATACTAAAAGTTGCAAGGGAAAAGAGACAAATAACATACAAAGGTAGACCTATCAGAATTACACCAGAATTACGAAGTTACACTTCGTAACAGAGATGATGAAAGCCAGAAGAGCCTGGTCTGAGGTCATGCACACTCTAAGAGAACACAAATGCCAACCCAGGCTTCTATACCCAGCAAAATTCTCAATAAACATAGATGGAGAAAAAAATATTCCAGGACAAAATCAAATCCAAACAGTATATGTCTACAAATCCAGCCATACAGAGGATCCTAGAAGGAAAACTCCAAAACAAGGAAGGTACCTACAACAAAGAAAAGACAAGATATTAAGCATCTTACAGCAAAGCCAAAAGAAGAGAACCACAAACATGTAAAGCTACCTACAAAACCAAATATAACAAGAACCAACATTCATCTGTCTTTAATATCTCTCAATATTAACGGACTCAAATCACTTACAAAAAGACATAGGCTAACAGACTGGATATGCCAACAAGATCTAACATTTTGCTGCATATAATAAACACACCTCAATAACAAAAAGAGCTACTATCTCAGGTAAAAGGAAGGAAAAAGGTCTTCCAACAAATGGTCCCAAGAACCATTGGGAGTTCCCATCCTAATATCCAATAAAATAGACTTTCAACCAAAAGTTATCAAGCACAATAAGGAAAGACACTTTGTATTCATCAAAAGGAAACTATACCAAGAGACAAAAAAAAATCTCAATTCTGAGCATCTATGCCCCAAATGCGAGGGCATCCACATTCATAAAAGTAACTTTACTAAAGCTCAAAACACACATTGAACCCTAAAGAATAATACTCGGAGACTTCAGCACCCCAATCTCAGCAATGGACAGGTCATTAAAACAGAAACTAAACAGAGACACAGTGAAACTAATAGAGGTTATTAACCAAATGGATTTAACATATATCTACAAATATTTCACTCTAAAGCCAAAGAATATATCTTTTTCTTAGCACCTCATGGTACCTTCTTCAAAATCACCCATGTAATTGGTCACAAAACAACCCTCAACAAATATAAGAAGACTGAAAAAATCCCATGCATCCTATCAGATCACCATGGCCTAAGGATGGTCTTCAATAGCAGAAAAAACAACAGAAAGCCCACATACACATGGAAACTGAACAACTCTCTCTCAATGATAACTGTGGTAGGGAAGAAATAAAGAAAGAAGTTAACGACTTCCTGGAATTTACTGAAAATGTTGACACATCATACCCAAACTTATGGGACACAATGAAAGCAGTGCTAAGAGGAAAATCCATAGCACTAAGTACCTTGGTAAAGAAACTGGAGAGATCCTACACTAGCAACTTAACAGCACACTGGAGATCTCTAGAACAAAAAGAAGAAAACTCACCCAAGAGGAGTAGATGACAGGAAATAGTCAATATCAGGGCAGAAATCAATCAAATAGAAACAACGAGAACAATACAAAGAATCAATAAAACTAAAAACTTGTTCTTTGAGAGAATCAATGAGATAGATAAGCCCGTAGCCAAACTACCTAAAGGGCCCAGAGGCAGTATCCAAATTAAGAAAATCAGAAATGAAAAGGGAGAAATAGCAACAGAAACAGAAGAAATTCAAAAAATAATCAGATCCTACTACAGAAGCCTATACTCAACAAAACTAGAAAATCTAGTTGAAATGGATGATTTTCTAGACAGATATCACATACCAAAATTAAATAAAGAGCAGGTAAACAATCTAAACAGGCCCATATTCCATAAGGAAATAGAAGATGTCATTAAAAAAACCCCATCCAATAATAATAATAATAATAATAATAATAATAATAATAATAATAATAAAGCTCAGGATCAGACGGA
Source organism: Rhynchomys soricoides (assembly GCA_019843965.1). Lineage (NCBI taxonomy): Eukaryota > Metazoa > Chordata > Mammalia > Rodentia > Muridae > Rhynchomys > Rhynchomys soricoides. Next base: position 3,095,923 of record JADRCH010000117.1, read on the forward strand.
TTTAGTCTGATAGCAGGAGAAGTCCTGATACCAGTATTCCTCAATCTATTCCATATAATAGAAACAGAAGGAAAACTACCTAACTACCTATTTAATTCTATGAAGACACAATTACTCTTATATCTCTTATATCTGAACTACACAAGGACCCAACAAAAAAAGACAGCTTTAGCCCAATCTCTCTTATTACTATCGATGCAAAAGTAGTCAGGAAAATTCTTGCAACCCAAATCTAAGAATACATCAAAACCAACATTCACCATGATCAAGTAGGCTTCATGCCAGGGATGCAAATTTGGTTCAATATATGAAAATCCATTAACGTAATCCACTATATAAACAAACTCAAAGAACAAAAACACATGGTCATCTCCTTAGATACAAGAAAAGCATGTGAAAAAACAACACCCCTTCATGTTAAAAGTATTGGTGAGATCAGGAATTCAAGGTGCATACCTAAACATAATAAAAGCAATTTACTGCAAACCAATAGACAATATCAAATTAGATGGATAGATACATGAAACAATCCCACTATAATCAGGAACAAGAAAAAGATGTCTGCTCTCCCAATACCTATTGAATATAGTACTCTAAGTGCTAGCTAGAACAATAAGACAAGAAAAAATAAATACATCAATAGGATACAAATTGGCAAAGGAAAATTAAAGGTATAATTACTTGCAAATGATATGGTAGTACATATATGTGAACCCCCAAATTCTACCAGATACCTTCTCCAGCTGATGAACAACTTCAGCAAAGTGGCCGGATATGGAATTAACTCAAATAAATCAGTAGGTATCCTTTATACAAATGATAAACAGACTGAGAACGAAATTAGGGAACAACTCCCTTCACTATAACCACAAATAATAGAAAATATCTTGCAGTAACTCTAACCAAACAAGTGAAAGATCTGCATGACAATAACTTCAAGTCCCACAAATAAAACCACACACTTGATCTTTGACAAAGAAGCCAAAATACATTAAAAAAAAAAAAAATACATGGAAAAAAAGAAAGCATTTTCAATAGATGGTACTAGTCTAACTGGCTGTCTGTAGGTAGAAAAATGAAAATAGACCCATATTTGTCACCTTGCATAAAGCTCAAGCCCAAGCAGATCAAGGACCTCAACATAAAACCAGATACACTGAATCTAATAGAAGAGAAAATGAGAAAGAACATTGAGTTCATTGGCACAGGGGAAAATTCCCTAAATAGAACTCAAATGGCTCAGGCTCTAAGATCAAGAATTGATAAATGAGATCTCATGAAACTATAAAGCTTCTGTTAGACAAATGATATAATCAATAGGTCAAATAGGTAACCTACAGATTGGGACAAAATCCTTACTAACCACACATACTATAGAGGGCTAATATCCAAAATAAATAAAGAACTCAAGAAGCTAACCACCAAAAAGCTGAACAAAATATGGGGTGTAGAACTAAGCTGAGAATTCACAACAGAGGAATCTTGAATGGCTGAGAAGTTCCTAAAGAAATGTTCAAAGTCCTTAGTTATCAGAGAAATGCAAATCAAAACAACCATGAGATTCTACCTTACACCAATCACAATGGCTAAGATCAAAACCTTAGCTGACAACACATGTTGTTGAGGACGTGGAGAAAGAGGAACACTGTCCCATTGCTGGTGGGATTGAAAACTGGTAAAACCATTCTGGAAATCAATCTGGAGGTTCTTCAGAAAACTGGAAACAGATCTACCTGAAGAGCCAGCAATACGACTCTTGGGAATATATTCAAAAGATGACCCACCATGCCACCGTGGCAGGTGTTCTACTCTTTTGATAGTGGCCTTATATGTGTATAGCCAGAACCTAGAAACTACCTAGATGTCCCATGACAGAAGAATGGATACCAGAAATGCTTTTCATTTACCCAGTGGAATATTACTCAGCTATTAAGAAGGAGGACATCCTGAATTTTGCAGGCAAATGGATGGAACTAGAAAGTATCATCCTGAGTGAGGTAACTCAGACCCAAAATGACATGCATGGTATGTGCTCACTAATAAGTGGATATTAGTAATAATAATAATAATAATAATAATAATAATATTAATAGTAAATAAAGTACAGAATACCTAAGATATAGTCCATAGAATTCAAAAAGTTCAACAAGCTGAAGGGCCCAAGTGAGGACTCCTCAATACCACTTGGGATGGAGAAGAAACAACCAGTAGGGAGGAGGGAGGGTTAGACCTGTGAGGGAAAGGGGATGAGGTGGCGTGGGGAGAGGGAAACATAATCTAATATTGGGTGGAGGAAAAGGACTGAAGATCTGAGGGCCAGCAGAAAGAATGGAAACAGGCAACCTCGAGAAGTAGGAAGTTGGGAGGGACCCTCCAGAATGTACCAGAGATCTGGAAGGTGACAGACTCTCAGGACTCAAAGGGTGAGCCCTTAGATGAAATGCCCTACAGTGAGGAGAGGGAACTTGTAGAGACCAGCTTCAGCAGAAAGACAGGGCATCAAGTGACTGAGGGGATTGTTATCCACAGTCAAAACTCTGACCCATAATTGTTCCTGTCAGAAAACTGCAGGGATGAAAAAGGAGAAGAGCCTGAGGAAAAGAGGGTCTAGCAACAGGCCCAAAGTGGGATCCAGCTCACGGGGAGGCACCAAGGCCTGACCCTGTTTCTGATTTTATGGAGAACTCACAAAAAAGGAGCTATCATGACTCCCCTCTGAAAGACCCAACAAGCAGCTGAAAGAGTCAGATGAAGATATTTGCATCCAACCAATGGATAGAAGCTGCTGATCCCTGTTGTTGAATTAGGGAAAGGCTGGAAGAAGCTGAGGAGGAGAGCAACCCTGTTGGAAGACTAGCAGTCTCAATTAACCTGGAGCCCAAGATCCCTCAGTCACTGGACCACAAATCAGGCAGTATACACCAGCTGATATGAGGTCACCAACACATACACAGCAGAGGACTTCCATGTCTCGATTCAGTCAGAGAAGATGAACCTAACCTTCAAGAGACTGGAGACCCCAGGGTGTTTAGAGGTCTGGTGGGGTGGGGGGACATCCTTGTGGAGATAGGTGGGTGGGTAGGAAGTATGGGATGTGGAACAGTTCAAGGGTAGACTAGAAGGGGAATAAAATCTGGAAAATAAAAAACAATTAAAAAAAGAAATTAATAATAATAATAGATAAAAATAATTTCATTTTACTTGAAAATTAAATATTCTAAGTAAATAAATATACAATGTTTTACTAGAAAAAGATACGTTTTGCTTTTTTAAAAAGATTTGTTTTATTTATGTGTATTTGTATGTGTCTATCTATGTGAGTTTATACCACATATGTGTGGATGCCTTAGGAAGCCAGAATAGTGCATTTGATTTCTAGGACCTGGATTTAACATCTAGCATGTGAGACGACTGATCTAAGTGCTGGAGATCAGATGCAAGCACACTGAAAGAATAACAAATGTTCTTAGCTACTGAGCCTCATCTCCTGCCCAGTGCTTCTCTTCCATTTTGATTTGGAAAGAGATGCACTTCAGACATTGTCTAAAATGGATTTGACTTTTTAGTATCCTTTAATCTAATTTTCTAGCAATCTAAAAATTATAAACACATCTTATTTATGATGCTGGTGCATTGGTTTCAAATCAACTGGATTTGGTTATCCATAAAAAATATGGTTTTATTTCCTTTATTCAATTTCATCTTTGTTGGGTTGGATTTCTTCTTGCCTTTTCTTGACAATCATAAGGCTGCAGGTCCCAACTCCTAATATCAATGCCCTGATCCTACACTGTAGAGAAAACAAAAGGGAAATTAACTGCTCAACTCTCATACTATTTGTAATGTATCTAATTCAATATAGAAACACCACCCATTGCTACAATGACTGATATGAGTAATAGGATATAACACAGTCACAAGGTACCATCTATCTGCTCAACAACATTGATCTAGGTGACAGTTTTTGTGACTGAAGTTGGTGTAATAAGTCACAAGAGCAAGTCTTCTATATACTTCAGAGACATAATTTTCCTTTGTCTGAGTGAACTGTACATATCCATCCCTTCCATCAAAGTGATATAAGAAACAGCTGCATAATTTGACTTGAGGATGAAGGTGAAATTGGCATCCAAGATGGCAAGGCAGAAAGATGGAAAAAGCTACCCACATATGGATATTACTGAGCCACTGAATCAAGTGCACCTGAGGAGGCTCTCCTTGTCAATTTCTACTTTGTGATGTTATAAATAACCTTTGTCACTGAGTCCGTTTTGGAGGATAGTTACTAAAACCACATTCAGCAGCACATGCAGTTTCAGATTTGGGTAAGTTATGCTCCACTGACTTCTAGGTCTCAGATCACACCAGGCCTCCATTCCTTCTCCACTGTTCTCAATCTAATGCCCACTTCCTCAGATCTCAGCACTTGCCTCACCTTCCTGGGAGGCACTTTTCATTTGTCTTATTTCTCTGCATCAGTCACAGCTTATTACTACTTTATATAGTCTAACACTCAGTAGAGATAGTTTTGGGACAAAGATGGTAGTAGCTTCAGAGTCTCTGATTTGAGTTTCAGAGTAGCAACTGTCCACCTTGGGGTCAACCTTTCTGAAATACCTATTCATTATTTTGCTTTTCTTCTTTTGTGTGTTGTTTAAATGAGTTTCAGAGAATTTTGTAGCTGAATTGGTCCCTTGACATATCCATGAGCTAACCTCTTCAATTCATAATTAGAGAAAACAGAGATCTGGACATGTTAAGTGGTGTGCCCCAGGTCACACAGCTGGTCATCTTTAGGAAATATTGTGGATCAGATATACTGATCCCAGGCCAGTGCCCTCTGCCTGACCTCATGCCCATTTTACTTGGTAATACATATATTTTAATGGAAAATATATCTGCAGACATCCTATGCAAACTCTGTGAAGTGGTTACTGCCACTTCTGAAAAGAACATAAGGTAGACATAGAAGGGAAGATACTCTTATTTACATTCTGGCTAAGTGCCTGATCAAACATCCTGTAAGTTCGAGATTCTCCCATAATTCCCTAGATCAAAAACCTAAGAATAGTGTCAGGTTGCATGTGACCACTGTGGATGTAAGCATGATCTGATATTTCAATCCAGTCAGAGTTATATTCAGGATAATATTATAAAGTGAATTTTGTAAACACTGGTAAAAAATAAGGGAGGGGGGGTAATAAAATTCAAAACCCATTAGACCACAATTACTCTTAAATCCCAAGCCCTTCAAAAGATTCTAATGTGCCTTACTGATTAACAACTTCTATCCTAGAACCAGACCTCTTGTTTTTTAGTCAAATCTAACTAATACTTTTTCCATAACTTTTAAGATAGCTTGATTTTTCAAATAGGATATTATTGTAGAGACTACTTTATAGGACTCAGACTGTTAAGTAAGCTAATTTGGATCAAATGTTCAGAGCAACATCTGGTGGACCACATAAGCAAGTAGTTTGTTATCAATATATTCATCATTTTCACCAACTATCTGAATTATTTTTTAATATGCTGGAAAAAAGAAATATAAAAGATTCATGAAAATAATGAGAGAGGTAGAAATATCAGGTGAATATGGTTGAGGGTTTAAAATGAGGAAATCGTTCCATAAGAAATGTAATGATGAAGTGGACAGAGGGGAATTACAGGGCAGAGGGAGGTTGCTCTTTTATTTGACATGCCTTTTAATGACCAGCACTGGGCACAAAGAGTATACTTATACCAGAAGGTAAACATCCTCATATACAACAATAAAGAACCTGAGCCATCATCATTAAGGAAAGCTGACCATAAGGTCTGAATAGAGTCACTAAGCACTGCACATTAAGGCCAAGATTTATTCATCTAAAATTGTTCTAAGGGAGGATCCTAGTGTCTGCTACTTGTCTTTAATCTACTTTATATTTCTTGTGCTGAGCATTGTCATCCTATGTGGATTATAATATATACAAATACTATTACATACATGTGTGTTTGTGTAGATATGTGTGTGTGTATAATATATATATATATATATATACACATACACACACACACACACACACACACATATAGTAATTATGTATGTGTATTTGAGCTATAAATTTTCCCTAGTCTGGGTGATCTATTTGGAACCATAACTTCCATTTATGTAACTTGAGAATAACTTCAGAATTTTGACTTGATGATGAAGGTGAAACTTGCACCAAAGAGAGCACATCACAGAGATGTAAGAAAGCTACTTGCTTAAAGACATCTATGAGCCATGGAACCAAGTGAACCTGAGAAGTTTTCTCTTCTTGATGTCCAATTTGTAGGGTCATAACCAACACTTCGTCACCTAGGTCAGTTATTCCCCACTGATGTAACTACATAAAACATATCCTATACACAATATGTAATGTGCATATTTAAAATACATATATGTTATGTATAACTTTAGGTAAATATTAAATTATATAACTACTGAAGCTTTAACAAACAATTTTGGTGTTATTTGTTCCTTGTACCACTTTACCCTTCCATATTATTATCATACCTTCTGCTTCCCACTTAGAGCCCTTTCCCAAAAATTCTGTTTCTTACTTCATTTTACCTGTGTCCTGCTATTCCCCTCCCAAGTAGATTTGGCACATACACATCTGTGGTCTCTTTACACTTTCCTGGTTTCTGTGCATACTACAAGGTTTATGATCATTTCTGAAGATTTGGATCTAGGAGCTAGAGACAAGAGTGGGCATGCCCCTTTTTTCCCACTTGAGCTGGTTTACCACACTCAGTATAATTTTCTCCAGATTCACCCATTTACTGGTAAATAAAGTTCAATGAATCTTTTCTCTTTATTTGTAAATAATATTATTTTGTGTATATGTATACATTTTTACTATTCATTTCTCTGTTGAAGGATGTTTAAAAGAAGGTTGTTTTCATTTCTTGGCTATTATGAAGATGGGACTTATGAATATTTCACAATATACTATTATAAATAGTTATAAACATGCCTGAGAAAGTATCTGTGCAAGTTTGGAAATAACAAAATGATGAACATTAACCTTCTGACACCTGCTCTGAGCTAGGTATGCAGAGAGTTTTCAGATGACAGGCAACTTGTGGAAGCTTTGTGTATAGAACTTCAAAGATCCTGAAATTCAACAATCACAAAGGGTTTGAATTTAACTTCTTCCCATCACAACTGAGCATAGCAAGGTGATGATGGGGACAGAAGTAACACAGGGTTTATTGAAGTGTTGGATAAGACAGAAATATTCCACTTAATTATTCATGGAAACTAACTGGGCACTAACCGGGTCCAAGAGAGGAAGAGCAGGATGCAGCAGGAAGGAACAGTCCTTTTGGATAGCAAGGCAGGAGTGAAAAGAAGCAAGATGTAGACCAGGAACTGTTAGATCTGGTGGTAGATTGGGCCACCGCCACAGAGAGATTTCTAACATAGAACAGTTGATGAGTTTAGGACTATAGATTCCACATCCAGTGGTTATCTAAACTAAGTTGATTCTAAACTAAGATTGTCTGGAGTTTTACATTCACGGTGACTCAGTTGGGCCGGAGGAAAAGAATTTAGCAGAAGCAGATTTCGGTGAGGCTTTGGAACAGGAAGATTGGGCAAGGACCAAACTCAGGGGGAGAGGTAACCATAGCAGAACGCAGACTGGCAGACTGGCGAGAGTACTCCCTCTACTAGCAGTGGAAATTTGGGAGTACTGAGCGGTTTGACAGCAGTTGGCTCAGATAGAGAGTGATCTCAAAGCTCTGGTGAGGCAGAGCTGGTGTTTGTGGGAGAGGAGTTGGCTATGAGAAACATGTGGTCTTGGTCTCTCAGGCTATGTACCAGGCTAGGAACATACCAAGACCGTATTGCCAGCATGTAGCCGGCTTTAGTTTAGATTTTTTTCATAATACTTACATGGTACATATTTTCCCTTATATGATTATATTTTGTGTTAATGATAAGCTAATTTTATTATAATAATACTGTGAATATAATGATGTCTTCAAGCACAGAAGAAGAATATCATTGGGTGACACAGAAGGATGATATATGGTTCAATTTGTATGTTCCAAAATATAAGTATAGTATTTTGCTTTATCAGGCTTTGTCTATATCCCAATTAAAGTATTTTTTTAAGATTTATTTATTTATTTTATGTGAACAGGGCATTGGATCCAATTATGCATGGTTGTGAGCCACCAAGTGGTTGCTGGGAATTGAACTCATCCTCTGGAAGAGCAGCCTGTGCTCTTAAACCCTGAGCCATCTCTCCCAGTTAAAGTTTTAGTGGTTAAGGGGTATATTTAATGCTTTTTCCATGTCCCTTTCTGTGGGGCAGTTGACTGTGAAAGGAAGCCTGACCTGCCTCTGTCAAGCTAAAGGCCTTGTACTCTCTGAAGGGATGGTAGGAGCTTTGCCTGCTCCTAGTACCAAGCCACTGTCTCATAGCCACAGCGCTCCCTCCCCCCAATAGATTTGTGGCCATCAGTCATGTAAGAGCAATACCCCAAGCCCTTCTACACGTAGATGAGGCATTCTTAACATCTCCGACCAAGACCATAGGAAAAGAGACCTGACCTGTGCTCACATAGGCTCAAGAAAGAGATCTCAATGCTAATGAAGTACCTAGAGTCCTGAGGGCTTTGCCAATAAGCTTTCTTTCCCAGACATTCCTCCCTGCAAAAAGTATTTAAACCTGAGAAGAGGGATATGGTTTGATGAATTCATTTTTCACCATGACAATAAATGGTTTGGAACCACAGACTTTCTCTTTTCATCGGAATCTGCCCTGGGGAAACAAGAAGATGGCCTCTACCTACAGAGCCACAGCCTAGGCTCCCATAGAAGGCCTCTGCACTCTCTGCCACAACCACCACCAAGAGTGTTGCCTGTTGAACCAAGAAATTTCCCCACTGGGACAAGTTGTAGCTCCCTTCCCCATCCCCTGTCCTCAGGATAGATGTGTCCCCAGCCCTAAGACTCCCAACTCCATTCTCAGCTCTTCCATGACTCCCAGTGGTATATAGATGTCCAAAAGCCTGAAAACCTCACAGACCCGGCCTCTTCACTGGTCTTGGGACCACCCAAACTAGCTCTGGCTTTGCCACAATCTCACATTGTGCTTTCCCACTTCTGGACCAGTGCCTCAGCACTGTGTCCTTAGAGCCCAACACTGGCCCTTGCAGTACTTGGGATAAGTGCAGTCAAACTTCCCCAGCAATCAGCCTCCTCAAGCAGCCATACCCTGTGGTGTAGTGGAGGTAGGACCTACAATCCAACACCTTTCCTATTTAAATTTCTTATGTATTGACCTGCTAAAACTTCTTTACGTCTAATCTATCTCTATGAATACAAGGTTAACCTGCTTAATGTAGTGAACTCCAGAATAGGGAAAGCCTATAATAAAACCCTGTTTCAAAAAATAAAAGAGGGAGAGGGAAAGACTTTGCCATTGTATGTCAGGAAAGAAGCTCACATTTGAATGTGGGATAGATTAAATAATTGCAGAACTAACAAGAATATAAGAGTGTTTATTTTGTAGACAGCAGTTATGTTTTGCCTGATATTTGATTGAATATTTATGTTCAGTATAAAACACAATCCTACCAAACTATCAAAGTTGATTATAATTGTAGTTTTAAGCATGAAAATATTTGTATTAAAATATTGCCAGGCATTCACATGTATACACACACACATTATCTTGAAGGTCACATGTCATATAACACGTTTGTGGTGAAAGTCTAGATTCAAATAAATTCCTCCACAATTATAAACCTAGAATTTAAGATATAATGATACACAATGGTTATCAATTTTTCACTATCCTATTGAGCCATTCACTTTCCTTATTTAAATGTCAGTTCTTTTATTTTAAAATAATATATAAAATGATCAACTACAATTACCTGCTATCTTTTCTCTGAGAACCAAATATATGCAGAATCCAGGTTCTTTCACCTGAAATACAAAACAAAGGTGAGTGCCTTCCTGTGTCTAAATCATCTGCCCTCTTTCTCCTTGAATTCTCCTCCACTGTCTGTGTGTCTTCATTCTTGTTCATCCTGCCCTGTTGCCTGGGCACAGATGGCAAAGAGACCCAATGACACGGACCATGGTTACCACTAGCTACATGTCTGGGGTCAAGTAATTTCTTCATTATCTTTTTTTATTGCAAAGAGCTTCCACAAGAAAAAGGGTCCATTAGTAAATATTGATGCCAACAGGCTGGGCGTGCAAGCTGTCAAACAGATGAAATGAAGGATTGTCAGCTCAGCAGAGAGAACATTGGGAGTCACATTAGAGCAAAAATGAATAAGATAGTTTAATGTGACTAGATGAGCAAGTGGCCATTCATCAGCAATGGACAATCAAAGCATAGAAAGTTTCAGGCAGTGCTGTAAGGAGAACTAAGGGGAAGTCTCACGACAGCTCACATTCTGAGAAAGCATTGATAAGGATCATTTTGCAAATATATTTTTTAAAAAAAGAATTAAACACACATAATTATCATTTTCAAAACACAAGTGAATGAGATACCTGACAATGTTAATGAGGACAAGAATCTAAGACTAGATACATCATGGTCCCAACAGAAATCAACTATTACTCTGCTAAAAGAACATAGGAATAAAATCACTACTCTATACCATTTTTCTCTACCCATAGAGCTATCTTTCGGCTCTCCTCAGAAAAGTGTATCTTTTTGCAGTAGATGGTAATGAACAGACACAAAAACTGGACCATGTTCAGACAGAGAATGAGAAACATTTTTAACTCAGCTCTAAGAGGCATGTCTTTTTCATACCTTTCTTCTCAAACCTTAGGAATCTATGAAGAAGCAGAAACGGGAAAACTGCAATAGCGTAAAGTGATGGTTGACTCCAAAGAAACACTGTCTTCTAGAAAGTAGTCGTACACATATAGACTCACAAAGACTGCCCAGTTTCAAACCAGACAAAATAGCAGCATGGAAGAGAGAAGCTGGCACAAAGTCCCACTCCTATAAACATGCAGTCAGTGACATGGAGTGTGCCATTGGGTATGTCAACCACATTCCACAGCAGGTCCTATGTTCAGGATGCTCTGGCAACACAAAAAGGGCTCCATGGTTTTAATGTGTTTGTGTGGTAGGAGACAGTGTTTGTTTTTCTTTTTGTTTTTTGTTTAGTTGGTTAATTGGTTAGTTGGTTGTATTAAGAAAGAGAACAAGCATAAATTGGATGGTCAAGGAGGGGAAGATCTAGAAGTAGTTGAGAAAATGGAAAGAATATTATCAAAATATAGCATATTAAAGTAAGACTTTATTTAGTCATATCAAATGTTTGTTCTGTCATCAATACAAACATGAACTCATGAATGATATTATTTTCCTGCCTAAAATAATGGATATTACAGTGAAAATATAAGCAAGATGTTGCCATAGTTTCTAAGACATTTACAGTTAATAGAAGTTGATATATTGTGATGATGCCCAATAGTATTTTCACATTTAGAAATATCTAGATTTAAGCTCAAGTATTCTCTAAATCTGTCATTCTCAACCTTCCTAATGCTGTAGCTCTCTCATAGAGTTACTCTGTTTGCAGTGATCCCCAACCATTAGATAATTTTATTGCTACTTCATAACTGTAATTCTGGCAATAGTATGAAACATAATATAAATATCTGATATACAGGATATCTGACATGTGGGCCTTGTGAAAGGATTGACCTGTGCAAAAGGAGATCATGACTCACAAGTTGGAAACCACTCACAAAATATCAGTGGTAGTTCCAATACTGTAAGGATGACTGTGAAGCTTATAATAATATATGTTGTTGTCTTTAAGCACATGGTACATGTCTGCTAAACTATTGATTCTTACCACTGCCAAGACCTTATTCCATATTATAAGACCCAAAGTTCAACAACTTAAAAAAAGAAAAGAAACTGCAAGAGGAGAGAGATAGCATTTGATAGTGTTATGTCAGTGAAACTATCATCATTTCTATGGAAAGATTATTTGACCATACTACATACAGATTGTTAACAGGTAGAGTAGGAGGTTCAAATAAAGTTAGAGATGAGGAAGCTTTAAAGCTAACAGAAAACGAAAGACAATTTGCTTTTATTTGAGGGTGTGGAAAGTGCAATAAAAGCAGCCAGGAGCTAAGACTGTGAGAAATTTGGGAATCTAAAGGTTGGAAGACTTTAAATGCCAATTACATAAGGCCTCAGTGTCTAGTAGTAATGCCATGATGAAGGTTTCTTTGAACAAGATGAAGGCACTAGCAATGCTTTTCCCATCAAACCTCAGTTCTGTATGGCTTCATACCCAACCTTTAGTTTACATGGTGAGAGTAAGATGAGCTGTAATCCACTGTCAGGATATAATGAGATGTGGATATTTTTCAACCTAGAAGAGAACTGTCACCAAATCACCACCATCCCAGCTCTGTGATCTCCATATCGATAATCCAGAATTGAACTAAAAAGACTTTATTGTTTCTGTACACAGAGTCTATGCTAGACTAACGTAGTCTTACAGCTTGCTAGACAATGACAATGATACTCCATGATATTAATTTACATACACATAATTTACTACACGAGGGCCAAATACCTGTAAAATCTCATATAGATTATTCTTTAATAGCAGTTTATTAACAACGTGATCACATTTTTGTTGCTGAAACTACTTAATCCCAATCTGGGTTTTCTCTCCCACCTTTAACCCTTTCGTTAACACAGAAAAGATATGTACAACCTTTATCCTAACAATAAGTCTCAATTAGCACAAAAGATGGATAGACATCTATCTTCCATGATATTATGCCTCATTATATAACTTGCCATGTTTTGTCTGGGCTGCTCTTAACTCCAATTCATCAACCCACATGGCCACTGATTTATGACCTCGCCCATGAAATGGTGCCTTTCTGCTCTCTATATCTTCTTGTCTACCTTGTGGATCTCCTTCAACCCCAAGCTCAGGAACCCAGAAATTCCACCTGTGTCTCTTCAGTTATTGGCTGTTGGCATCTTTATTCACCAATCAGAAATAACTTGGGGGGCCCGGGCACATAACATTATTTGGGTCTACATGTGAACTCTCAGGTCTCTGGGGCAACCATGTCTTGGGGACCTATACTTACCATTATAATGTATAGCAATAGACAAAACCCCAACACATTATGACCACTATCTCATTGTATTCCATGGTGATTAGTTGCGATATTGCATGATCCCATTTGGAATAAAGATTGGCATCCTATGTTCCTAGGTTAATCAGTTACTCAATAATGTTCACTAAAGGCTGGTTATCATTCAATGATTCCTATAGATGGTACCCTATATCTTATTTCTTCATTGAGAAAGGTAATTGCTTTGCTCTAACTCCATTGCTAAACAAGCATAGTGTTGTAATTTGCCTTTCACTGGACAGTAGTAGAAACAGCACAACAGGATTACCACAAACAGCTGCTATACGATGAGGAAGACCATGATGAGAAATTAAACATAGAATAAGCAGAAACAGAAATCTAAGAGAATCATTAGCCTTCCAAGAAAATTATGAGTTCGCCTACTTGAGAAAAAACACCTTCATTTGAAGTTTGGGTTAACTTGCCATGCCTTTTCCTGCTGGTTCTTCCTTATTGTATCACAGACACTGAAAATGGATAGCTCATTTTATAATGTTCATCACTGAGCTGCTGGTTCTCTGCCATCTTCATAGCCTGTTCTCTTGAGTTTTCCCTCCCTAATTAAAATTTTGTTACCGAGGATTTAGGCAGGACACATATCACTTTTTTGAGACAAGGAGTAACAGATAAAGCAGTTTGTTCTGACATGCATAACCTATCAGCAGAAACAATGGTATAGAATTTTGGTATTCCATTAATTCCAGCATGTCTCTTTAACTCTCTGTGTAGAGAAAATAAAACCTACAAAGCACTGTATAGAAAAAGAAAACATTCTAGAATGTTTATTCTCCTAAACCCAATTCCTACTAGTTATATCTTCTGTCTTAAAATTTTGAGTGGATTATATGTTGCCCACATAACATGACATAATAGTAAACTGTTAGTCTTACTCCAAAAATTAGACAACTGCAAGAAAGAGGGCTTATGTAGTAGGACCTATAGTATGTCTTAGGTAAAACATGGAAGTATTTAGCTGGGAGAAGGGAAGGTTGATGAGTAATTCAATAATAATCTTCAAGGGTTATTAAAGGACCAGCTGTTACCCATTTCCAGCTGGAGTAAAAGGAAAAAATTGCAGTCATGAGAATTTAGTAGCAGCTTTGTGAAGAAAGCATCCTCTGCTCTAACTACAAGGTTTATTAGACACCAAGCATGTTACTAAGCAAAATGGAGGTTTTTTCCCCCTGGAAATATTAAGTTTATGTTATATAGCCTCAGCACCAGTTCCCAAGCATTACTTCTTAGAACATTAAGATCCATTCACTTGTGCATCTGTTACAAATACAGATTCCTGGGAAATATCCAGAGTGAAAAAGCCAAAATCACTGGGGAAAAAGATAGGCTCGTGGGTATTCTAACAAGGCCTCATGGGAGTTTTATACATAGGCTCATCTTGGAAACCCACATGAACATAAAAGAAGTCATGTTTAATTCCTCCTGAGTGGATTGAGAAGCCTCCATTGATATTATCACTGGTGTTTGCTTCAGGGAATAAAGAAACAGAAAGAACATAGTATAATTTTGTTCCTCCTAGAGTTTTCAATAAAGTAAATAAAAACTTATGACAAGAGAAGATAACATTTTTACTTTTATATTCCATTAATTTGAGAAAATATTTTAAGTTGTATAATGTTGTTCTTAATGTTAACTACAAATAAAAGAAGAAGTCAGACTGTAGCATTTTCAAGAAACATGAAGGTCCAAGATAAGACGAGGGTATAATGGTCACTTTTTCACTGATTAATCTTTGTTCATGCCATGTTTTTAATATACCTAGGCATTTCATGCTTTGTTTATGTTATAACTCCTTCAAATTCAAGTGTCTGTGTCTATAAAGTTTTCAGGATGCATTTCTTTTCTAGATCAACTCTTCATTCTCATTCTGTGTCCTTTATTTGTTTTGTGGTCACCATATCCCTCTATCATGTCACCACTTGCTGAAGCCACATGAATGTGTCTCAGCCCTTGGAGTTAAAGTAATATACGCTTAGAAAATGTTTGATATGTGGTTGTCAGGATTTCAACTCCAGGCCTCTCAGTGTTATGACAAGTATACTTACTGACTGAGACATCTCTGCATAGGGCTTTTGATTTTGAATGGAAGTTAATGAGTGAGAAACTATCCCATAGGATCTCACATAGTGTTTTAAGGCATCTGTTGCTTGTTCTCAAGCCATAGTTTGGGCTACATCTAAGTCAACTTTTCCAGTTTAATATTCTGTAGTATAGACAAAAGTGACAACAAAATTTCTGGCCATGTAGTAAAAAAGAGAATAACTCACACACAGTAGTTGTTGAAATCATAAAACGATCTTAGCTTAAAACAAACCCAGTTTGTGTTGACTATTTCAGAAGTAGTATAAATAATATGAAGTTTCATTTTAAGTATTTTTTTACCTTTTAGTTTTGTGCATATGGCACAGGATGGTGCTTACAAATTGGTACCTGTGGAGTCTAGAATATAGTATTAGATCTCATGGAGTTATAGGCAATTGTGATTTGACAAACCTGTGTCATTAGTATGTACTTGTAACCATCAAAGCATCTTTCCAGTGAGAATATGTGCTTTTCTACAAGAAATATCAAGAAGAAAAGAGATCATACAGATATCTAACCTACTTCTCGGTTTTAAGGCCACAAGGTCTGAAGCAAATATAAAGTCTGCTGAGAGACTGATCTAGCTGGGATGGCAGTTATTTAATTTCTCATACTGAAGATCTTGCATCTGAGACCAGCAGAGACTACAGAAGAATATTCTGTCTCAAATAAAATTTTGACATAAAAGGAAACAAGAGATTTATTTATTAGTTATATGGATATTGAGTAATTTAACATAACTTTAATTTTAACGTACTTCATTTGTTTTTACTTTCATAAAAATATTAGAGAAAATGTATTTGAACAATCCCGTCCTCCCTCCCTTTCTTCCTTCCTCCCTCATTTCTTCTTTCCCTCCCTTCCTTTTTTTATTCTTTTTCTGTTTATTTAAACAGTAAGTTTTTCTTTCTCTTCTTTTATCTTTTTTCATATCACTGATTTTCTTCAAAAGCTAGTTCAGGAATGTATCAAAGTTTTCATTCATCTGGAAAGAGGTCAATGGAGGAGAGTTGCTGTGTTGGAACTGAAAGGGGTGAGGATTAAAATTGGAAAGACCATCTGCTTTCAGTTTTATGTGTGTATATGTATTTTATATATGCGTATTCAATACACATTTATGGGGAAGATCTAAGAACACAGATACTCACATATTCCCTGGTAAGGAATACATATTGCTTATAACTGTGCCTTCAAGGACATTTTTCATTGAAGATGAAGAAGAGATCTTTAAGGAATTACATGATTTCAGTAATCTTAGAAACAAATATACAAGATCTTTCTAACATATTTCACTATGCCAGAAAATATGTAGTTTAATATAGTGTGAGCATATATAGAAGCATAGAATATTTCACCGAGGACTTCCAACTGAAATAATTCTACCATTAAATTCAGTAATGATAGTGATGGATAAAAACACATTTAATAAAATACGTACTCATAAGTTCATTTTGGTATTATAGATGAGGAGAAGTTAGTGGGAATTGAAGAACAAGGTTTTCATCAAGTCAATATTTGGTAGTAAAAATAATGATAATTAATATTGGTGATAATTCATATGTACAATTAGCATCAATGGTTTAAGATTACTCAGTAAGAACTTAGTAAATAATAGAACATTCTACTCATCTTAATATTCTAGTCACTTTGTGTTGTGTAAACCTGAGCTTCACCATCAAACCTACTCAGTTAAACTTGGCCTCACTAGTAATGGAAAAAATTGAGACTATATCTCACTTGATAGCAAACAATTGGGATACAGAATCACTAAATGTATATATCACCTATATGTATAATATAATTGATATGTCAAATGCTTTTTATAAAATAAATTTGTGATATGTGATGTTTTATAATGAATGTACTTTGCATACACATATATAAGCAAGAATTAACCATAATGTTAATATGATAACAGTAACTATTTATTTTAATATAATAATTCCATATTGTCAAACCATGAGCTATTGAGACAAATAAAATCCAAGATAATATTTCTTATTGAAGGATACTACAAAGACATGATGAATGTAAGATAAGCTTTGACTGGTGTGTATTTTGAAAAGGAAAATGCTATGCAATAAGTTATTTCAAAGGAGGAACAGGATTGTGTTTATAGTTTCCTATGTTAGTTTGCTAATTTTGGGATGGTTTGTGATTATTTCGAAAAATATCTCTGATTTTTGGACTGCTGTATAGCAATTTTTTCTTTAAAACTAGGGAAATAACATAGAAGTCTCAGGAAGTCCCTGAAACTTACCAGATGTACATAGACTCTTTCTTCTCAAAATTATAAAAAACATTAAGGACTGCAGGGGAGATTGACACCAGCCAGGCAGTCTGCAAGAAATACTCTCCCTACAGACAATTCAAGTGTGCCAATGCTCATGAGCCTTCACCCACGCTGAATGGGTTTTATTGGTCCAGCTCGCTTTCAGTCATTTCTCTCCTATAAGCTATCCCATGTTACTAAAATACTGTTGAATATGTCTATATGCTAAAAATTATTTTATAAGAAAAAGCATTAGGCGAACTTTATCTAACTTCTTTATGTTTTGATATATCATGCATTGCTCTAAATCAGATGGTCAATTGTTGTTGGCCTCTATATATAGATAGGGTGTAGTACGCCAGTGGTTTGCTAGTCTTCTATCTATATGAAATTAATTAATTCCCAACATAATGATGGGCAAATATTTGTGATTTATGCTTTGTAGTAATGAATTACAGATTGTAATTGAATGTAAGTCTCTACAAATATATAGAAAAAATAAAAACAAAGATTTCATTAAGGTTATTTAATGTGGGTTGAAGTATAATACTAGTCACATCTCTAAAAATTTTATATTTTGATAGAAAATTGGCTGTGTTTATTTCTTTAGATGCAGAAGAGAAACCTACTGAGTCAAGATCAATGATGTCAGGTTTAAGTGAAAAAGATGTAACTTATCAAATGCTCTGAAAGAAGATACTGCATTGTTGAAGTGAGTTATCTACTGTGAAATCTGCCCTGGCTAGGACAATGTGATAACTTGTTAAGGATGTTTGTGAGCAAATAGATAGATTTAAAAAAGGGTAATCTAACTTCTAAGTCCTCTGACTGAGAAAGAGATTCAATCTATATCAATCTTTAAGCAGAGAATAAGAATATAGGATTGGAACACTCAGATGTAGTTAATGACATAGAATCTTGGTGTGTGGTTTTGTTTCTCTGTGTTCATGTGTACATGCTTGTTTGTACGCTTCTGTATGTAAAGACCTGTGCATGTATACTTAGAGGTCAGAGTGACAGAAGATATACTAGCCTGTCATCCTTCAGTTGCCATCATACATTTGGAAGACAGGCTTGGGACTGTCTCACTGGCTTGGGACTCATCAAGTAATCTAGGCTGGGTGAGCAGTGAACCTGAAGGATCCACCCATCTCTCTACATTTGCAGTGTTAGGATTCCAGCATGTGCCACCAGCTTGAAATATTTGTTTTGAGGAATTAACTCAAGTCCCGCTGCATAATTCAAAGTCTTCCTACAGAGTTTTTTGTCCAGACTAGGACAAGGTCTTGAATTTAAGTACTTTTAGGGGCTGTGAGGATTGTTCAGTATTTCTGTTCTTACTCAAGATCATTTCAGATATGTCCCACGAGTAAGATGTAATAAAAAGTTCACAATGTGTATTTCTTCTGTAACAGAATCAAGAACTACCTCATGTAATGAGCTTCCTTCAGATAGAAGGAAAACATGTTCTTCAGAACAATTACTATAAAGAGAAGAATGAGAATTTGGAAAAACACTGATGGATATGCACTTCATAATTGAGGGATGGTCTTATTAAAAGGACACAGCAGGCCTGAAGGAATTGTGTGATCATTTACACAAATGCTAATTTTGATATGTGATGTTCCTTAGCTGTAAATACGATATGGCTGGAGCATAATGATGAACAGTGTGTTCTTTTCCAGGAGGCTGGAAGGATGATTCCTCAATGAATCATCTCCAGGAGGGTCATTAGCAAGGAGGGTAGTGATTGAGCATCCACTCTCTCTTCTTGCTGTGCTCATGACAGAGCCAGTCTGAAAGGTTAGAGTGATCTGTTTACAAGGGCAACCATCCTCTTTCTGAGCTCCCTTTATGTGAACTAATTACAGATGTTTATTTAAAGCCTGGGCCAAATCATTTCCCTTCTTTAGTCCTACTTTTCTCATGTAAGTGGGGGTATTTGGAAAAGATAGGTTTATGTCTCCAGAAGGAGTCAGTTTCACTGCCATGTGATATGAGATAATGAACAGATTTCGAGTTAAGGAAAATGGTATTTGAATCTTGCTTTAGATACTTGTTACATTCAGTTTCATAAGTCCTCAGAATATTAGATTTCTCAGTCAAAATCAGCATGCTCACCACGGTATGTGAAAGAAAGACACTCAAGCATCTACTCTAGCTATGCAAGCCCATGGTGGCTACAAGAAAGGTATCCAATTGCTTGCCCCAGCCACACTGACTCAGACAGGTCAGAAGAAAGACACCCAAGTATCTGCCATGGTACAAATAAAATGGATGAATGTGTGATGGAGAAATAGAAAAGATGGAGTATGTGACAGAGAGATGGAAGAGAAAATGAAACTAAGGGACTCATAACCTGTGGAATCGTGGACTTAATAGCACTGAGGGATATGTAAATATTAGGAGTCATGCTAAGGTCCTGGTCTAGGCTGCCACCAAGAACCATCTCTGGGTCTGTGCATCTGCTGTAGCTGAGGTTTGTGCTCATGCCTGTATATCACGTTACTACCCAAGACCAAGCAGATGTCTATGATCTGGGCTGCCATTGAATACTATCAGATATCAGAAGAGGAGGTGGCATTACGATCTGAGTACCCTGTGCTGCCATCCAAGGCCATGGGGACAACCAGGTTGAGGTTGATGCCAGGGGCCATGTAAGAGTCTGTGGTTCTATAACAGCTGTCCCAGGCGAGTGCTAACACAAAAGGCATGCAAATATTCCTGGTATGGACTACAGCCTGAAGCACTGTGCTGAGCTGGCCCCACCTATATAGTGGTGATACTGCTTTCAGTTAGCTGAGCCCTCCTATATCAGAAATATATTAAGAAAGTACCCCCATGGATAGGCTTATATGCTGCAGGTAATAACTAAATTTATATTCCTTCTTCCAAGATTTGTTAAATTGATAACCAAGATCCAGCATCACACAAGATAAGAAGTAAAATGTCTTTTTAATATGGCATTGGGTGTGCTAGTTGATACACAGCCTCCTAGTAAATAGTTGCTGCCTGGCTGAACTTTATATAAGCAATTTAATATAAGCTGGTATGTATGTAATCAAGCAATCAAATATTTACATTTATTCTTGCCTACTCTTCCTGCAAAAAATAAATCTTAAGGTAATGTAAAACATATGTTAGAAAATTAAAGATGTGACCTGGGATTAGAAAAGTATAAACTATGTGTTCCAGGTACAAAGAGCTGCATCAACACAGGCTTTACTTAGTGAATTAATTGCTACTCTCTACCTCAGATCCTTGTGTTGGAGCCTGAACACCCAATGTCAGTAATTTTAAAGTAATGGCTCTGAGATATTACTAGGCTTATCTAAAGGCTAGAACATAAGGGGGACAGGATGAAATGAGTGTTCATTAGAGACCAGATCATCTGCATTCTGCCAGGTAGCAAAATAGCAAGTGGGCAGCTATTTGTAAGCCATAATAAACTCACACCAGAAAAACTTGCAGACACTTAGAACTTGAACTTCTAGCCCATATAATAAGAGTATGCACATGACTACTAGGAGAGGCGCACATGCTATTGTGTTTTTATGGCAGTTATAGCTGACTAAAAGAACAAACACCAGGCACAAGCTTTCTGAAAGAATGAAGGCACCAAATGAGCACATGATCACCATCCATTGCCATAGATTCAGGTACAGGGCTTTACTGAAAATTGTAGGAAAGACATTTTGGATACAAATTCAAAACTGGCATATTCTTTTTTTCTTGATCACTCTTCCTCCTGCTCTCTTACTTTGCCTTCTCTCTCTAACTTTTGTGGTTTTATCTCCCTCCCCCCTCTGCTTTACTCTCTTTTTCTTCTACCTTCCAGCCATTTCATTTGTTATAGTGACTGAGTGGAAGGAACATTTCACATGGAATAAGCTAAACTCATTTCCACCTCCCAGGTATCTTTATTGAAATAAATTAATCAGGCCAGTCCTTGGTCACACACAAGAAAGCCTCCATTAAATTCAATGGAAAATGTAAATGTGGTGGTGAAACTGAACCATATGTGTATGCATTTATACACCTTTCATATTCCTTTGGAAAGATAATGAAGTAAAATGTTGGGAGATATTCCAATCTTTTCAAGCACAGAAAAAAGAGAGAGAATTGGAGAAGTTGCAAAGAAGTGACTTTTAAAATGATACAGTATTTGATGCTTTAAAAAAAATCAAATAAAGGGCCATAAATTGAATGGAATAGCTTTTGTTAATGCTGAAACTTGCAGAGCCAGTTAGGGCTCATTAAAAGGTGATGGAAAATATGCAGATGAGATCAAGTTTAGTAATTGGCTGGTTCTGAATCCATTAGAAAGGTTATAGGGTTGTTTGGGTGGGTTATGTTTTATAAAGAAATGATTAGAAGTGTATTAATGGGCCAATGGGTTATAAGGCTCAGATTGGTCTGAAATGCAGTGTCTAGGGTACCATTAAACTGTTGATAAGGTTGTGTGGGTAGTATTAGATTTGGGAAATAGGTCAGCCAGGATCATAACAGATAGGTTATGGGGTTACTAGAAAACAGTGTCTTGTGTTTTGTGGCAATGAGAAAATGAGAATTTAATTTGACTTCTTTTGCAAGTTTTAGACTTGCAGTTTTCTGACACCTTCATATGTGGAAACTACATCTGAGAACTTATATATGATCTAGACTACAATGTCTCTCTCAAAGCATTCATGTATCAATGAAATACAATGATTCCTAGCAGAATAGGAATTTAATTTCTGTTTCATGAAGATTAAAACATGGGGCAAGGATGCTGTTCAATTTGTAAAGTGCTTTCCAACATACATGAAGCCATGAATGTTATCCTGAGCAGTGCAGAAACTGTGTTTATAGTACAGGCCTATAATCCCAGCACTTTGGAGGAACACAGAAGGGAATCAGAAATTTTAGGTAATCTTAGATTGCATAGCAAATTCATGGCCATCCTGGATTAGATGAGAACACATGTGAAAATAAACATGAATGTTGAAGAAATAGAAAACATAAGATAATGTTCACAAAATTTCATAATAGTAAGTTAATAAGGAAATGGCATTTATACAGGATCAAAGAAGATTCAGTGCTCACAGTAGTCACTCACTGTAAAGGACAAATGGGCTAATGTCAGAGGACAATGATCTAGGAACAGGTGGGAATGAACGCACTGGTGCCTCCATGAGACTTATAAGGCTTACATGTGTCTATTGTGGGAGGGAAGTTTAGGAATCAAATTAAATGCTTATGCTGTACATGCAAGAGAGAACAGAATGGTTGAATTATGAGGATAGGTAAATTATCCTATGTGCTGACTAACTAATGAAACTTGAGGTTTTCGTTTGGATACACTGTGGTAGGCCTCACAGTGTATCCAAAGTAAGCAAATGTCTTACATAAGGAATAAATCTTAGCCACAAATGTCCCTGTCACTGTTACCTGTTCAGTAATCTGTTTTTATCTGTTCTTACAGATAATTTATATTAGGCATTTTACATTTTTGAAGAAATGCTGTCTTTACAATAAACGTGACTGCATGTCCTATAACATCAAGCTTTCTTTGATCACAGATATCTCTTTGCCTACAAGAATCTCAACTAGAATGGATGTTAACATAATTTTCTAAGGAGAACATACATAGGAAACACTATTGAACAGCAGTGGTTCTCAACCTTTCTAAAGCTTTCGTGTTTCATACAGTTCTTCATGTTGTGGTGATCCCAACCATACAATTATTTTTATTGCTATTTCATAATTGTAATTTTGCTATTGCTATGACTCATAATGTAAATATCTGTCTTTTCTGATGGCCTTAGGCTACTTCTGTGACCCTCAAAGGGGATGTGGCCCACAGATTAAAAGCTGTTCTTCTAGAGAAACAAACAAACAAACAAAAAAAGACACAGAAATACTTAACCCTCCCAAATTGTTTTTTCTTTTCCTTAATCTTGATGACTCCAACTCACACCCTAACCTCTTTGCCAGAAGTTTTATCAAATTCATTTCAGAAAGCACTCTACTGTTACATATGGGAGCTCTTTCCTACACTGTGTCCAGTCTTTATCTCCAGTGTTTTCATTTCTGGGAAGATTCAAAGAAACATTTTCATAGGGTAAGCCAAAGGTGTTGTAGTCAAATTCATGTGCTGCTCATCAAATTTCAGCAATGGTCTTGAATAGTACGGGTCCTTGATGTAAATTATCTAAAGTGATTATAAGACATGTAAGCATCTCAGTGGTTCATGAAATAGGCTTCTCCTATTCCATATATTCAGAGCACATGATAGGAGTCATCAGGGGCATGACAAAGTAGCTATACTCAGTCTTTGAGCTTCCGAGGGAATCTTGCTCAGTCAACATGGACAATTAGTCTATTTAAAATCCACTTTCTCAGCTGGGACCATTGGCCTGATATACAGGCTTTGGAATTATCCCTTCCATGTTTCATAGCCAAGTCACTTTTACAAATTGAACAACCATGTAGGTGCATATTTTTTTTCAATATTTATCCTTGATAGTCTATCATTGTCTACATATAAACTAAATTTGGATAAACACTCATGGTGGAATTGCATCAGCCTCCATTTTCTCTGGTTCTGATAATGTTATACGTATTAGGAGACAAAGTAAAACAAACAAACAAACAAACACCAACAACAATGCACTACAGGTATAATTAAATGGTACTGTACTCGAGGAGAATACTCAGGATCCTGATTTTAATCTCTAAGACAGCAGCTACAACCATAAAGTCTGACATTTGCTCTTTGAAAAGAATGAGATTTATTCTCAGTCGGTTTTCAGCCATTTCTCCTCCTCTGTAGTTTCTTCTCTATGGTGGTAGAGAGTTAATTTCCCATATGAAATTAGCCTGAAAATTTCAAAGATTATTTTCCTACTAATACACCTAGCTTTTTTTTTTTCATTTTTCTATCTGTGCTTTCCTTATTGCTTTCCTAAAACAACAACAAATATAAAAACAATAAAAACAAGTTGTTTGTTTCTTTGCTTGCTTTTGTGGAAATAGGACCATTGCATGTCATGATTTTTATCTTACACTCACATGGCTTATACATAGTTCTTTTCATTTCAAACATATATAAATTATATTTGTGTTGTTCAAAATTTTAAGCTATGACAAAAATGACAACTTCACCTTATTTCTCTTTTTATCTGCCCTTTTCTTGGCCCAATGCCCAGTGCTAAATATCTTTTTAAATAAATGACTATTGGACAAATGTAAAACTGAATGTGTTTTCTAAAGTAACAGCTGTGGTTCTCATGTAAGGATCTTTTAAAATACTGCTAAAATAAAGGACCTTAATTGTCCATACCCATTAAGTCACCATGTGGTCCATGGTTAAAAACAAGCAAATAGGTAAAATCATAAGTAATCTTTGGTGGAACTCATTCAGTTAAATGTGCTTGTGAGGCAAATAATAAATTCACTCTAAATGTCCTTGTTAATCCAACAGATTTATTTTAATGTTTGAAAACAAAACATTGCCTGTATGCCAAGTTTGATTATATGTTTGAAACCTGAACAAACAATAGGTGATGAAGAAAGCTGTCAGACCCATACGTAGGAAGCAACAAAGGGGCACCTCTATAATAAGCGGGTACTTATAAAACAGGAATAACTTTAGCAGCCAGAGTACTTTCTCTACCTCCCACAGCATTATTGTTCCTTGCTGCATATTGTACCACAGCATATTGTACCTGGCTGTCAGCTTAGGTTCATATTGTTAATTAACTGAACTCAAGGAAGGACATTCTAACGGAAGCAACTCATAATTTTCATGCCCACTTTAGGTCTCGGACTCTAATCCAAATATCTTCTGTTTGACTTTCTTTCTGCTCTCAACTTAAACATAATCTCACAACCCCATCTCAGGTTTAAGAGAACAGAGAATGGCTTCTCTGATAGTAGAACATTGGAGCAATCTGATGTTTGCAACTAAGGAGTCATTTAGAAAGAGTCAGGAGGTAGGCTACAGATAAAGTAGAAAGCAGGAATGCTAATGAATTGTCTCCGAAGCCTCCTCTCAGACAACTCCTTACACAGAATACTGTACAACTGGATGATACTATCATGAGAACTAATGAATGAATTCATCCAAATATTTATTCCTACATGTACTGGCTAATCTTGATTTTAAACTTGACTATATCTGGAATTCATTCAGTCCCAAGAGGCTGGATTCATCTGTGATGGATTTTATTTTCTTAATTAAATTTCTGAATGTAGGAAGCTCCACCATAAATCCAAATGTTCTAAAGTAGAAAGCTATAACTTTAGTACAGGTCTTTTACAGTGGAAAGATCAACCTTTAATCTGGACCACACCTTCTGCTGGGACCCTATATAAATTACGTGGAAGAAGGAAGCTTTTGTTCTTTGCCTGTGAGCTCTTGCTTTCTCTGATATGCCCATTCCTCCACTGACATTAGAGCCTACTTCTGTGGGATCTGGTAAATATTGAAGATTAGCTGAGACATGTATCCTCATGGACTGAGTAACTTTCAGATTCCTCGACTTTCTATAAGTGGACGGACATTGTTTGACTAGCTGAACCGCAGTCTGTTAGCTGTTCTAGTAAATCTCCTTTCTATATAGCGATTCATTCTATAAGTTATGTTATCTAGAGCAGGGGTTCTCAACCTTTAGTTTGCTACTCCTTTGGAGGTCACATGCCAGATATACAGCATATTAGATATTTACATTGCAATTAAGAGTAGCAACCTTACAGTGATGAAATAGCAATGAGATAATTCTGTGGATGGGACTCACCACAACATGAGAAAATGAATTAAAAGGCTGCAGTATTAAGATAGTTGAGAACCATTGCTCTAAAGAATCTTGAATAGTAAATATACTACAGTGAGTTAGCTTTATCAGTGAGCTACCTTATTCCATATTCAAGGTTACTTTTCTAGGTCAAATCACCATTATCTTCCACATTAAATATTTAAACAATCCCTTCCACAAAATAAAAGTTTTTAACAAAAACTGTCAGTTTGCAAAAATTTGATTCTCTTTTGTATTCTCTGTTCCCTTACTTGGTGCTTAAGCTTTGACTTCCTTCCATTGATTGCAAGATAACATGTAGTCATGGGTGCCATGTCTGACCTTGCTCTCACTCATTTTCTTGTCTCTTTTGGGTTTCTTTGTACCAGTACTCAGTACAAAGTGAATTTGGCCACTCTTGAGGCCCTCCTCTCAAGCTGTTCTCTCTGCCTGACATATTCTGCTATGCTTTTTATGGTTCAAACTTTAGCTTACAGATCAAAGACTAACTTACTCCATCACTGATAACACCAAGTTCAATGGACAGCCCATTCCCAGCATTAGGAGTCAATTCCCCCAATTGTATTCTGACATTTCATCTCTTGTCCTTTTCTTATGACATTGATCAGATAGTATGGATATGACATTGATCGGATAGCAATCTTTACCTTTCACTAGATTGGTGATCATCAACTAGAGGTGACCTTCTGTCTGTCCAGACTTAACAATGACAAAGGATGTGCCTTGCATTAAAACTGTGTGAGTAGGATGGGAAGTACAAAAACTCAGAATCTAGTCATTTTAGTTCAGAATACTGTTAAACATCTTCTAAAATACATGAATTTTGCACTACAAGACATTATCAGCCATTGTGGCAACAGTATCAGTAGTATCAATGTCTGAGCCTAGTTATAATCATTTTATATAGTCAGCTATCAACATTGCTCTTTCTTCATGGCCTAAAACTTGATTAATATATACTATGTTTAAAAAATGTTGTGGCTAAGCACATGTACACACTTAAAATCTAATCATTGACTAAGAAACAATAATCTATCAGGCTGTGAGTTTATCATTGGTAATATCATATGAACAGAAAAAAATCTATAACATTAGAAAACTTAAGATAAAAAAAGAGAGTAAGAAATTAATTGAAAAATTCAATACATAATTTACTCTGTCTTATAAATAATACTTTATCAATGCAGTGGAATAACAGATATTCAAAAGAAAAGACATTGGTGGTCTATTTGCTCAACAGATAGAAATTTAGGGTAATATTTTAAAATAACTGAACTAGACAAGATGCTTTCCCTATTGGAAGATATATGACAGAAAGACGATACCTATTAAAACAATATTACCAACCAAGATCATTGCTTTTGAGTTATAAGTTATGAAAACAAAACAATTTATAAGATACTGAGACAAAAACAAAAAGAACGATATTTAGTAAAATTATTAAAGAAATTCACTCTAGAAAGTTTCAAGTATTACAAATTAGGTAAACTCACAGTAAGTAAATATAAAATCATTTTCTTAACATATGAGATATCATGAATGTCTCAAATTCAGCAAAAACATTTTCACAATGAAGAGATATAAAACATGTTGTACTTAAGGATTCAGATGTAATTAAGAAAAATTATTTCAAATGAAGTTGGAGAAAGAAGAAAATTGTGAATATTCCCTTCATTATGTTAAGGTGCATACAATTTTCTTATAGAAATAATGAAGACACATATGGATTTTTCATTTAAACTTTGTTTTTAAATTATTACTCTTTCTGCTTCAGGAAAACAGCAATGGGAGAGTTGAGGCACTGAAGACCTATTAGTACTCTAGTGTCAAGGACAATGTGCCAGGTAATGATGGCTCTCGCATGATGTTGAGAGCAGACTAGAAAAAGTACAGATGCTTTAGATCTGAACTGTGAGAAAAAGGAGTTTGTGGTCATTTAAATGCAAGAGATAAAGGAAAATGGAAAAATCAACTGTTGTAACTATTTTTGACTTTGGTAATTTGCTGTTCAGAGTAATATTTAATTCACTAAGAAATATCTGGTAAGAGATGCTACTTGTCTGCCTATTACAGTAGCCACCCAGAGCTTGTTTGGTACTTAAAGTCAAAGAGCAGCAGTGGTAACAGTTGCTAAATACTCACAACATCATGGATACTGCTTATCCCTTGGATATTTTCGTTTCCTGCCTGAATAACTCATGGTGTGAGACAGGAACATCTCTGTATTTGAATCAAGAGAAAATTGGTGTATGTAAAAATGCTGGTAGAACCTCCTTACATGGGAAGGAACATTAGACAGATGAGATAAGTTCAAGGCAGCTTTGGGTACAGAGCAATTTCAACATAATCCTAGGCTAAAAAAACAATATATATACAACAATATAAGTGTAAGCTAGAATGGAATGAGTAGTGTGTATTTTTATAGTATTTCAGGGATATATTATGTGAAACCCTATCTCTAAAGCCAAATAATAAAAAACAAACAAAGAAACAAACAAACAAATGCAGGGTGTGGGGGTAAAAAGGAACAGAAATTCCAAATTAGAGAGTTTGAGTGACCAGTTTAAGTCACATACAAG
This sequence comes from Rhynchomys soricoides, assembly GCA_019843965.1. Classification (NCBI taxonomy): domain Eukaryota; kingdom Metazoa; phylum Chordata; class Mammalia; order Rodentia; family Muridae; genus Rhynchomys; species Rhynchomys soricoides. Next base: position 3,124,864 of record JADRCH010000117.1, read on the forward strand.
ATATATGGAGTTAGGAATGAGGTAATAGAATAGATATATTGAAAAATCATAATATATTTCAATCTGTTAATGTGGATTTGTGGTATTTCAGAGTCAAGAAATTTGATTTATATAGAAAGGGAGTATTAGTACAAGAAAGAGAACAGTTAACCGATTTTAGCACTAATGGACACAGTTAGATAAAACAATAGAATAAAAAGACTATCTTCTATGGCAGATCAGTGTTCCCAAATATTGAAATAATTAAAAGGTATGTGAAGTCTTCATATATCCAAAGCTTTTAATGCCCAACAAAGAAACTTTGTGTTCTCTCGGTGCTTTGGAAACTTTGAGAGTTTCTATTGGAGGGTATGAAAATGAAGGTACTGGCATTTAGGCATGAAGATATTAGGTAGACCAGTTCAGGGTAAGAGTGAATAGGAGTGTTTGAATCATTTTAAAGGCAAGTACAATACAGAAATTCCTTTCAAGGACAAAGATATAAAAGACCAGAGTAAACAATGTCTAATGTTAACAAAGGACAACACTGACGTTTCTTCTGCCTCCAATAACTTCCTTCATTTTCCTTATCCTTGAGGATAGGAAATTTAAGAATTGTTGAGATATTTGTCAAAGGAAATATTTTCAGGGTTTCAGATAATCAATAATAAGGCTTGATAAAGATGATTCAAACTGGCATAAATATTATATTTAGGATATATAACTCTGCACATAGAGTTGAAGATTTAAAACATGTTCATCTAAAAATATTCAAGTCTTTAATCTTCTACTTCAATGCCTGAGGGGTCACCAATCATCCTATCACTTTTATTATCATTATTAATATTACTTTGCCTCTGAATTTTCCCCATGTGATATTGTCCTGAAAACATTAAATGAAAGGTAAACAATATCGTTTTATGTTTTGGACACTGCATTAGGCATGTACCTTACAACTCCTCTGAATAGTGATTATATTTTTTTATTTATCTAGCATAATTGACTTCTCCACTTATCTGAATTTCCAATTCAACCACAAGTTTCCTCAGGCTAGAAATCAAAGCTTGCATGATTCTGACATGGTTCATAACATGGAGCCTACGGACATCTTCTCAGTCACTCATTCTTAAATTCTATGCTATTTAATACATATGAAAACTTGAAAGATTATTTGTCTAAAATGTGCATATTTTTTTACTTAAAAAGAAACAAATTAATTGCTAACGTGATAGGGACATATAAAAGTTGCTTACATCTGGCAAATGACATTAGTAACTTCTATTTCTTTATCTCTGGTGTACAGGTAGAGATTAATAATTATTTGTTGTTGATACTGTTGGATAGATATTCTTTAGTCTGGGATGCTTTCCGAATTCTTCTGAAAGTTGTATCATTCAAGATCATGTAGTAAGTGTGATAAAGTAGTAGAAATGTTATATTTTGGTTTAAAAGTGCCAGGCAGAGTTCAGAGAAAGCCAGGAATCTTCTTAAAAGTATAGGCAATCAAGGACATCTCTGACAGCTCATACATACCTTTAATTCCCAGACTTGGGAGGCAAAGGCAAGCAGATCTCTGCGAGTTTGAGACCAGCCTGGTCTACGAAGTGAAATGTAGGCTATTACACAGAGAAACCCTGTGTCAAAACAAAACAAAACAACAACAACAAAATAAAACCTAAACAAACAAGTAAAACCAACCAAACAAAAAGTTTAAGTAATCAAACAGAAGATCTATTTCTCATTGCTAGTTTCAGGATATACTACTGAAAGTTTGAAAAGAGTGTGCCTCAGAAATCCCAAAATAATGCAAAGTTCTTGCTAATGCTTTTGCTTATCCACTAGAAGCTGATATTAGGACCCTATTCCAGAAGATACCACACTTTAATCACAAAATATTGTTCAACCAAACTGGTTTTGACCTTGCAACATATTTTCTACAGGTTAGGTTTCATAGTACTACAAAGTAGTTTTCACGTGCTATGGAAGAAAAATAATCAATAGTGTTATCCAACTCTGAACACTGTACTGTAATACTTACTCTTTTGTATCTTCACACAAACATGCAATACTTTTAGAACTTCCAGTTTTTTTTTTTTTTAAAAAAAAAGTGTTGAGGTTTTCAATGTAATCATACTGAATCTAAAAATCACACTTGGAAAATCTGACAGCATTTCGTTATATAATTCATGTACACAGTGTCTTTCTACATAGTAAGTTCTTTGCTTTACCCCCTCAGAATTCTGTCATTTCCCAGAAATAGATCACATATAGATTTTTGTGTTTTATGTCCAAGTATTTTACTTTAAGTGATATATCTAGGCAATAGAATATTATTTTATTTTTTTACTAAAATTGTCCATACTGCTAAGTGCTCTGAGAGAAGAGAAATGAAATATGCAGAGCAAAAATGATTTGGGAACAAAGAAAGTATATATTTTATATGATATAATATGGTTGGCACTTGTTTATTCACTGTCACAAAATATACTGCATCGATATTAAGCCTCAGTTAAATCTATGAAATGTTTATGATGAATGCCTAATTCAAGTGTAGAAAATGCATCACTTTGTTAGAGAATGTAGATTTGAGACAGGGGTTGTAGGGATTAGACCATGAATTCAAGCTGGTGAAGAGTGTATCTAAAACCATCTCTGTGCATAAGTCATCCTAAATGTTCCATGAAGGAATTCCTACAGCAGATAAACACTTTCAGTAAATGTATGGATACAGGATTAACTAAAACTGAATAAAATGTGGTGGTTTCTCAGAAAATTTGGAATAGACCTATATCAAGACCCAGCTACACAACTTCTGGGCATATATCCAAATAATGCTCTACCATACCTCAAGGGCACTTGCTCAACTATGTTCATAACCACTTTACTCATAATAGCCAGAAACTGTAAATAGCTTAGATGTCCTTCAACTTTCAAATGGATAAAGAACATGTGTTCCATTCATATAATGGAATTTTTACTCAGCTGTTTTAACAATGACATCAAGAGATATGCAAGCACCTTGATAGAATTAGAAAGATCATCCTGGAGTGAGGTAACCCAAACCCAGAGAGACAAGAAGGGTATGTAGTCACTTAGAAGTGGATATTAGTCATAAAGTAGAGGATGTCCATGATACAAACCAAAGATACAAAGAAGTTAAGTAACAAGGAGTGACCAGGGGTTTGATGCTTGAATTTCATTGAAAAAGGGAAATAGATTAGACATCAGGGATGGACAGATGGAGTGGGAACTATTCAGGGGAGGAGTGACTTGGGGGTAAGACAGAGGAACAGAGTACTGGGAAAGATACCTGTTAGGGGAGGCACCTGTGGAACAAGATAGAAACCTAGAAAAAATGTAAACTCCTAGGAATCTATGAGGGTGACCATAGCTGAAACTATTAACAATGGGAGATACGAAGTCTGAACTGGTCATCTCCTGAAAACAGGCAAGCTTACCAAAAAACGGACTGGGACAACTACCTAGCCTCAAAACATTAGACCCATAATTATGGGTCTAATTTAATAATCTAATAATGAATGGCCCAGCTTGAGATCCATGCCATGAAAGGGTGATATTCTGGTATACTTACAGACAGAAACCTAGGGGTTTCACCCAGCAGCTGATGAAAACAGATGCAGAGACCCAAAGCCAAACATAAGCTAGATTTGGAGGAATCACATGGAAGAGAGGGAGGAAGAATTGAAGGACCAGAGGTGTCAAGACACCACAAGAAAGCCTACAGAGTCAGCTAATTTCAGCCCATAAGGGCTTATAGAGACCGACATCACAACCAGAGACCATGAACTGTATGGAACTAGACCCTCTGCACATATGTAACAATTGTGCAGCTGGGTCTCCATGTGGAACTTCTAAATTGGGAGCAGGAATTGTAGCTGACTACCTTGCCTTTGAATCCCTTTCCCCTAACTGGGCTGGCTTATCTAGCATTAATAGAAGATGTGCCTAGTATTTTTGCAACTTAAAATGCCAAGGCTGGGTGATATTCATGGGAGGCCTCCCTTTTCTGAGGAAGAGAGGAGGAGGGGTGGGTGGGGATAATCAGTAAAGTGAGAGGGGAGGACTGAGAGGAGGGGAAGCCATGGTCAGAATGTAAAGTAAATAAGTAATTTTTATTTTTTTCTTTTTTTTTATTTTCATATTTTATTTACATTTCAAATGTTTCTCCCTTTTCAGATCTCCCCTTTGGAACCTCCCCATTCCCCCTGCCCTCCCCCTGCCACTATGGGGATATTCTCCAACCTACCCTCCCACCCACCCTCCCACTCTCGTCTTCCCTCCTTGTCATTCTCCTATACAGGGGGATCTAACATCCTCAGGCCCAAGGGCCTCTCCTCCCCCTGACAGGAAACAAGACCCTCCTCTGACACATTTGTGGCCAGCACCATGGGTCCCTCCATGTGTATTCTTTAGTTGGTGGATCAGTCTCCAGAAGTATCGGGGGTTCAGGCCAGTTGCCACTGTTGCTACCTCCCTGGGGCTGCACACTCCCTCAGCTCCTTCAGTCCTTTCTCCAAGCTATCACTACTGTTCTGTAGTACAGCTTGAGGTCAGGGAGGCTGATTCTCCCAGAAGACCTAATTACATCATAAAATTTGCATGCAAATGGATGCAAGTAGAAAAAATTTACCTGTTACATAACCCAGTCCCAGAAAGACAAATATAGCATATATTCACCTACAAGTGGATATTAGCTGTTAAGTAAATGGTAATCAAGCTATAATCCACAGATTCAGAGAGTTACATAAAGAAGAGGACTCATGTTCCTGTCTGAGAAAGAAACATAGAATATATTTGTAGGTGGAGTAGTGTGGCTGCAGACAGGAGCAGGAGAGACCAGTTGGGAAGGATGGGCAAGAGATTACCAGGAGAGGAAGCTGAAACTGAGCAGATTTTGGTTGTGGTGTGGAAAATTAGTACAGTGGCAACGTCCTGGAATCCATGACAGTGACCATAGTGAGGAATACTCATATGGAGTCTTTACTGGCAATCTTTTTGTATTCAGGCAAGTCTTCCAGTGGTGGCACTGGGTTGCATTTGGTTGGATTTTTGGCAAAAGTTTTCATGTGGAGCTCCAAAATCAACCCAGCAGATGCTAGGTCAGAGTATCACTCTCTGAAAACTTACAGTGCACTCACATTGTGTTTGAGGTCATGCATGAAAATCATTGCATATAGAGAAGTTGAGATGCTCCCTGTAAGGAGCCTTCTTCCCTATATTCTAGAAACTCTGGAGTGTGAAGCTACTTTGCAGGCTATGAAAACAGAAACATGGACACCTTTACAGCCCCAAAGACCTTGATCTTCAATCAGTCCTGCCTGAAAGATGTACTGGGACAATGGTGGCACAGAACCCACTAACAATTGGTTTAATTTGAGGCCCAGGGCATGAGTGGGATCCCATGACCTACATTGTTTGAATGGCCAGAAATTGGAGACTAGATATCCCTGAGACCTAGGGTAGAACAGAACACAAATGTCAAAAATGAAATTAAATTAAATTAAACATCAGTACCATGATGCCCCGATGATGTTCTCCTATACCTATAAGTGGGTATCTTTTCCAGTCGTCATCATCAAGGCTTCCTGCAGCAGTAGATGGAAGTAGATGCAAAGATACACAGCCAGACATTATTCAGAGAGACAGTCTAAATTAGAGCCCTTCATAGGGTCTCTCCCCTTGAAGCACAGAGAACCCTTAGGAAGAGGGAGGAGAATGATCGTAGGAGTAAGAGAAGATGGAGATCACCTGGAGAACACAGCCCACTGAATCAACTAACAGGGGTAATGTGGGTTCATAAAGTGTGAACAGGCAAGAATCTGGTCTATTCAGGTTCTTGGTTTGTACCAGGTTGGTCTTCTGTGTATATGTTATGGCTGTTAGCTTAGTTTTTTTGTGGGATTAACAATAAAGTCTCTCACTATTTGTATTGTTCCTGGGACTCCTTTTCTCCAGTGAGTTGCTTGATCCAGGCTGGATTTGAGGGTTTTACCTGTCCTACTCTATCTTGTTTTGTTGTTTTTGTTCATTGTATCTTGTTTTGTAGTTTTTGGTTATTGTCTCTTGAAAGCCTGCTCCTTTCTGAAGGAAATGGACATTGAGTGGAACTGGGGGAAAGGGTAGGTGGGGACAGGTTGGGGGAGTGGAGAGGAGAAACAGTGATCTGGTTGTATTGTATAAGAGAAGAATTTATTTTAAATAAAATTTAAAACGAATGTCTTTATTTTCATTTTATTTTTCTAGGAAAGTAAAGGGAACCAGATAGCCTTAATAACAAAGATTAAAAGAGGTACACAGAAATACCAGGATAGTTTGAATGTATATGTCCTTTTAAGACTCATGTCAGAACTTGAACACAAAGACTATGGTAATAGGATGCATGGCCTTTGGGAGGTGATTATGCTGAATGTTCTGCCCTCGTGAATGGGACAAGTGCCCTTATAAAAAGGGCACAAGGAGGGAGTTGATCCCCTTAATCTCTTTTCCTCCAGTGTATATAGATAGCAACAAGGTGTCATCCTGGAAAAAGAGAGCAAGACTCTGTCATGTACTGCCTTTTAGTACCTTGAGGTTGAATTTGTCAACCTCAGCAACCATGAGAGCTAGATCACTATTGTTTCAAATATACACAATCTAAGATATTTGGCTATAATATTGGCCTAAATTGGCTGATAATCAGCAGCTGTTTGTCTCTTTGCACAGATTTTATAAACCCTCTAAGATTCAGTTTATAAGTCTTCTGTGTATAGAAGGAAAGAACATATGTTTCACAAATTGTAATGATTTCATAAAGTTAACAAACCAAGGGTACAACATTAAATATTGATAATAGTGGGCAAACTAATTTTTATTTATTTTATCATTATAATATACTCATAAAAAGGCATTGTGTTACTTTGAACCATTATAATTTATATAACAGGAGCTAAGATCATAGCTCAGTTAATAGAGTGTATGCAGAATGGCCTGGGTTCAGATCCCTGAATGAATTAGAATTGTTACAGCATATCTATGCTATCAAAATTTAGGAAGTCGGGGGACAAGGATCAGAAGTTGAAGCATATTCTTAACTGCATATCAAATTTGAGGCTGATCTAGGCTACATGGCACATTGATCAAGAATAAAATTAAATTAGTATTAAAATAAATTGAATAAGAGTTAGTATATACTTCATGGAAAACACAAATAATCTGAATTATGGAACTGATTTTTTAAGAGTTTATAATAGATCATTACTCAACTAAATGTGTGGCTCTTTCAAATATTTTCAGATAATTATTAATTATTAACGTTATAAATAAAGCACATAATAGTCTATTAAACGTGAATCAAAAATGTTCTTAATAGAAATAGAATTCTCTTTTAAAAGTATTATATTTTTAAATATTTAGTTTATTAATTTTAATTATGAGTGTGTGCTGGTGTGTGTTTGTGTGTGTGTGTATGCTTGTAAATGCAAGTTCCCTCAGAGGTTAGAGGTGTTGGATATACCTGGAGCTAGCTTAGAGGTGAGTATCGTCAAGGCGATGCAGGTCTGTGACTTAAACTTGGGTCCTCTGGAGGAACAGTATGTGTTTTTCACTGTTGAGCCACCTCTCTACCCTCCACATCCTGTTAGGGTACATTTATTACTGGTTTGCCAGGAAGTATGCATGCTTACCACATGTGTGTCTGGTGACCTCAGAGATCAGAAGAAAGTTACAGATACCCTGGAACTGTAGGTAATGGTGATTTTAAGTTACTATAAAAATGCCAGAAACTGAACAGGGGTCTTTGGCCAATCTTTTAACCACTAAGTCATCTCTTCAACACCAAAAATTATATTTTATAGAAAAAAATATAATGTATATGATATCGTGTATTTGTAATATATGTGTATATACATATACATATGCACATGCGTATGACACATTCATAAAGAAATGTAGATTGTTCTGTCTTTCCTGACTCTTCCTAAAATCAGAGCTGGTCAGAACTTTGGTTTCATTCTTATTGCTTTTGAAAGATCAGTGTGATTGCCTTTTTAATCCCATATTAGCAAATACACACACACACACACATCAGAAGGGTGTTACAGAACTCAATAAAGCAAGTTACGTTATCTATTATGTATACAATGCAAACAAAAATAAATGCAATATCTAACTCTTTCCATAACATAATTCTTGCATTTGATCAGTATAATCATCTGCATTTTTCCAGCACCTATGATTTCCTATAAAGTCTGTACTGGCAACGCCTGAAGACTTATTATCCATTCAGCGATTTTAAAATGCAGTGAGTATATAATAAATATTTGACACACTCATAAAGAAATGTAGTCAGCTATCTTACTCCTCTCTTCTCAAAATGAAGAGCTGGTCAGCTTTGGTCTTATTGCCTTTGAAATACCAACAGGATTGCTTTTTTTTTTTTTTTTAAAAATCCATAATACCAGATTTCTCAAAGACTCAAAAATGAAACTTCCTCCAGTATGCCTCGATGTTTTTAACATGGCAACACCGAGCCTCATCTTGCTAACACTGATAACTGTCTGCATTACTACTTCAGTATCTCTTATTTGTAGATCAATGATTAATTATACCCCCTCTGTTATTTTTTCCATTCTTTATAATGTGAATGCCTAGAACTAAATGTCTATATAATATCAGGAATACTAAGTTTTGAACATTCAGAAATACTTAAGATTTCCTATCATTTGATTTTTAGTGCATTTTCCACATTTTAAAATCTGATGTTGAAATTCAAGATGTCTTGTAACAGTTCCTTCTGTAATTAAGAGAGAGACATGTGTCTGGATGCTTGAGTGGAGGAAATAATAATTCACGAAACAGCTGGAGTTCAGAAAGGAGCAGGTCTGCTCTGCCCATGGTGCTGAATATGATTTCCTGTGAGTGTGGTAAGGCATTAACGACTTGTCCCGGAATCAAACAGAAAGTAATTTCACTGAACCATAAAAGCTCATCTGAAATATGTAAGAGAGCCCACGTGAATATGGATTAAAGCAGAGTATATGTCATAACATCAAAATGTATGCAGCAATTTTATTCATTGTTTTCTCTCTATAATTGGAACTATTTTAAGAAGTGCAAATACCATGTTTGATTTTCATGATGTGAACCGAATGTTTTCACAACAGAACTAGAAATTCAAACTTTCCCCAACAAACTAAGAGTCAGCATCAGGTTCTTCACTTGATAGACTTAGCAAGGAAATAAAATATAATTTCAAATACATTACATAATGTGAGTAAATGCAGATTTTGTTTTGCCTTGTTTTATTAAAGAGAAGGCCTTTGGCTAAAACTTCCTGAACACAACATACACTAGGCTCTCATGGATGTGGAATTTTGATTGTGGGAGTAATCAGACTCTGACTTCCGCACTCATGCACACTATGAAAAAGTATGTCTTAAACCTTATGCTAGTGCTTTTCCCAGTGCTAGATAATCCTTTCAGGATCTAGGAACTGAAGAAGGGAGAGTAGAAAGAAAGATTTAAATCCAATTGAATGCATGGAATTTGTCTGCAAAAGGGCAAATAAGGCATACGGATACTCCAGATAGATCAAATGGCTTAAGGACTGTTTGATGGCTGCTGCTATGTTACCCATGGCTTCTTCCACTTTGAATTATTCCACTATGAAATTCTCCTCTGCAGGCTGCAGAGAGTGACATGGAGAAAAGAAACATCTTTGGCTTGTCTAAACCTTGTGGAAAGGCTGTCATACACTGAGCAGGCTTGTCTCCTCTCTTTTATGTGAACAGGGTCTAAATCACTCTTTCGGTTCACTGCTTCCAACCATGGGGACCACAACATTAGCTTTATCCATGATTCCATCATCAAATAAAGTTTCTATGAAATGTTTCAAAACTAAATTTTATGTATTTGAATGCACTCTTCTCTCTCATCTATTTTAGTGTGTTGTAGGTTTTTGACACACACATGCAGACTCGACAACCATCACCAAAAAACAAAACAAAACAAAACAAAAAAAGAGTAGCTTTTCCTGAAGACTTGAATTTGACTCTCCAAGTCAAGTTACACACAAGCATCTGTAACTCTAGTTCCAAGCTTTCCAATGTCCATTCTGTTCTCTGTAGGCACTGACACACATGTGTACATAAACATACAAACATACATACATTACAATAGAATATCATTTAAAAAGAGGACATAAAGCAAGTCTCACTATATACAGGAAAATTGAAATAATTTGCTGCATCTTATTAACCCACTATGGATTGAAGCTGGATATCAACAACAACAAAAACAAAGGAGAGCCTAAAATCTCATGGAAACTGAACAACTCTCTGCTGAATGAAAAATCAGTCAAGACAGAAATAATGATAAGAAAGACTTTCTATAATTCAATGTAAAGCAATACACAGCACATCCAAACTTATGAGACACAATGGAAGTGGTGCTACGAGGAAAGTTAACTTCATTAAGTGCCTGCATAAAATAATTGGAGCAATCCCATTCTAGCAACTTGACAGCTCACCTGAAAGAAAAAAAAAAAAAAAGAGTAGCATTGTCTGTAACATTCTTATTAAATCAGAGTATGTTAACATCTGCTAATGTTAAGGTGAGAAATTATTTCTTAGAACTTTACAATCAAAAACCTTAGCAATGATAGTGTGATCTGATAATGTTCCTTTTTGGATTTTAGATCCTGACACTTTTCATGAGCTCAGTTTTTTATCTAGTGTCCCATTCTGGTTTTGAGTGTGAACATTCAAGTCACATAAATATACATTAGTATTCCTAATCAATTTTTATTAAATTTGATCAATTTAACAAACACTTGTATGGAACATAATATAAAGTTTGAAACAGAGAAATCAAGGGATCCTTGAATATGATGGAGACTTTACAGGGCTAGAGTTTGGAACAGTCAGTGGCTACCAAAGGCACTCTAGTGAATGGGTTTTTTGTCTCTTAAAATTGAAGAATGGGTGGCGCACACCTTTAATCCTAGCACTCAGGAGGCAGAGGCAGGTAGATTTCTGAGTTCGAGGCCAGCCTGGTCTACAGAGTGAGTTCCAGGACAGCCAGGGCTACACAAAGAAACCCTGTCTCAAAAAAACAAAAAAACAAAAAACAAAAAACAAAAAACAAAAAACAAAAAAAAAATATGGAAGAATGGAAGGCTGGTTTCAAAATGAGTGATTTTATGTAGGGAAAGGGTGATTAAGTCAAAATAAACGGCAGAGATGTTAAGTAGGAGAATTAAATTTCTGGTTGTTGCTTGTTAGGTTTTTTTTTTTTTTTCATTTGATGAATGTGTATTATAAGGTGAGAACAACAGAGACTTGGAACTCTTGCTTTTTCATAAAGTTAGTTTATGTCTTGTAAAAAACCACCGCAAAACTCAGTTTTTACAAAGAGAAAAATATTAATTTGTGTAATAAATTGCTACAGTGTTTGCTACAGTGTTTGTCAAAAGTATTCCATTAAACTCTGAAATAGTTGGATTTCTGCTTTATTTATTTGACTTCTTTTCCTTTCTTTCTTTTTCTGAAAATATTTATTATTTATTTACTTATTGTGATACTTTATTTACATTTCAAATGTTTTCCCCTTTCCAAATCTCCCCTTTGCAACCCCTCTACCACTTTCCCCTCCCCCTGCCTCTATGAGGGTATTCCCCCACCCACTCACCAACCCACTCTCATCTTCCCTACTTCACATTCTGCTATACTGTGGCATCTAACTCCCTCAGGCCCAAGGGCCTCTCCTTCCCTGATGGATAACAAGACCCTCCTCTGCCACATATGGGGCCAGCACCATGGGTCCCTCCATGTGGATTATTAGATTGGTGATTCAGTCTCCAGGAGCACGGGGAAGTCAAGCCAATTGACACTGTTGCTCCCTCCATAGGGCTGCCAACTCCCTCAGCTCCTTCAGTCCCTTCTTCAACTCCTCCATCTGGGACTTCAAGCTCAGTCCAATGGTTGCTGTGAAGTGACTCTTGGGTATTACGAAATTTTGGGCTAATAACCACTTATCAGTGAGTACATACCATGTTCATTCTTTTGTGACTGAGTTACCTTGCCCAGGATGATATTTTCAAGTTTCATCCATTTCTCTGCGAATTTCATGAAGTCATTGTTTTAAATAGCTGAGTAGTATTCCATTCTGTAAATGCACAACATTTTTTGTTTCCATTCCTCTATTGAGGGACAGCTGGGTTGTTTCCAGCTTCTTGTTAAATAAATATGGCTGCTATAAACATAGTGGAGCATGTGTCTATATTACATGTTAGAACATCTTCTAGGTATATGTTCAGGAGTGGTATAGTTAGGTCCTCAGGTAGTATTATGTTCATTTTTCTGAGGGTCTGCCAAACTGATTTCCAGAGTGGTTGTACCAGCTTGCAATCCCACCAGCAATGGAGGAGTGTTCCTCTTTCTCCACATCTTCGCCAACATCTGCTGTCACCTGAGTTTTTGATATTAGCCATTCTGAATGGTGCGAGGTAGAATCTTAAGGTTGTTTTGATTTGCATTTCCCTGATGACTAAGGGTGTTGAACATTTCATTAGGTGCTCTTCAGCCCTACAATTTTGCTCCATTGGGAATCTTCTGTTTACCTTTGTTCCCCATTTCTTGATAGGGTTATTTGGATCTCTGGATTTTAACTTCTTGAGTTCTTTGTATACATTGGCTATTAGCCCTCTATCAGATGTAGGATTGGGAACGATCTTTTCCCAATCTGTTGGGTGCAGTTTTGTCCTATTTTCAGTGTCCTTTACCTTGTAGAAGCTTTGTAATTTCATGAGGTCTCATTAGTAGATTCTTGATCTTAAAGCATAAGCCACTGGTGTTTTGTTCATGAACTTTTCCCCTGTGCCCATGTGTTCAAGACTTTTCCCCACTTTCTCTTCTGTTAGATTCAGTGTATCTGGTTTTATGTGGAGGTCCTTGATCCACTTGGACTTGAGCTTTGTACAGGGAGATAGGAATGGATCAATTCGCATTCTTCTACATGTAGACTGCCAGTTGAACCAGCACCATTTTGTGAAAATGCTGTCTTTTCTTCATGGGATGGTTTTAGCTCCTTTGTCAAAGATCAAGTGACCATAAGTGTGTGGGTTCATTCCTGGGTCTTCAGTTCTATTCCATTGATCTACCTGCCTGTCACTGTACCAATACCATGCAGTTTTTTATCACTACTCCTCTGTAGTACAGCTTGAGGTCAGGGAGGCTGATTCCCCCAGATGTCCTTTTATTGTTGAGAATACTTTTTACTATTCTGGGGTTTTTCTTATTCCATATGAATTTGAGAATTGCTCTTTCTAAGTCAATGAAGAATTGAGTTGGAATTTGGATGGGGATTGCATTGAATCTGTAGATTGTTTTCAGCATAATGACCATTTTAACTGTACTGATCCTGCTAATCCATGAGCATGGGAAATTTTTCCATCTTCAGAGGTTTTCTTCAATTTCTTCAGAGACTTGAAGTTCTTGTCATACAGATCTTTCACTTGTTTTGTTAGAGTCAACGAAGATACTTTATATTGTTTGTGCCAATTGTGAAGGGTCTCATTTCCCTAATTCCTTTCTCAGCCTGTTTATCTTTCGAGTATAAGAAGGCTACTGATTTGCTTGAGTTAATTTTGTATCCAGCCACTTTGTTGAAGGTGTTTATCATCTGTAGCAGATCTCTGGTGGAATTTTTCAGATCACTTATGTATACCATCCTATCATCCACAAATAGTGATGTTTTGATTTCTTCCTTTCCAATTTGCATCCTTTTGACCTCCTTTTGTTTTCTAATTGCTCTAGCTAGAACTTCAAGTACTACATTGAATAGATATATATATAGAGAGGGCAGACTTATCTAGTCTCTGATTTTAGTGGGATTGCTTCAAGTTTCTCTCCATTCAGTTTGATGTTGGCCACTGGTTTGATGTATATTGCTCTTACTATGTTTAGGTATGCTCCTTGAATTCCTGATCTTTCCAAGACTTTTATCATGAAGGGGTGTTGAATTTTGTCAAATAATATTTCAGCATCTAATGAAATGACCTTGTGGTTTTTTTCTTTGAATTTGTTTATGTAGTGGACTACCTTGATGGATTTCCAGATATTGAACCATCCCCGCATTGCTGGGATGAAGCCTACTTGATCATGGTGAATGATCGTTTTAATGTATTCTTGGATTCTGTTTGCAAGAACTTTATTGAGTATTTTCTCATCGATATTAATAAGAGAAATTGGTCTGAAGTTTCTTTTATTGTTGTGTCTTTGTGAGGTTTTGTTATCATTGTAACTGTGGCCTCATAGAATGAATTGGGTAGTGTTCCTTCTGTTTCAATTTTGTGGAATAGATTGAAGAGTATTGGCATTAGGTATTCTTTGAAGGTCTAATAGAATTCTGCACTGAACCCATTTGGTCCAGGGCTTTTTTGTGTGTTGAGAGACTTTTCATGACTGCATGTATTTCTTTAGTGGTTATGGGACTATCTATCTGATCCTGACTTAACTTTGGTATTTGGTATCTGTCTAGAAACTTTTCCATTTCATCCAGATTTTCCAATTTTGTTATGTATAGGCTTTTGTAGTAGGATCTGATGATTTTTTGAATTTCTTCAGAATCTGTTGTTATATCTCCCTTTTCATTTCTTATTTTGTTAATTTGTATACTGTCTCTGTGGCCTCTGGTTAGTCTGACTGTCTTGTTGATTTTCTCAAAGAACCAGCTCCTGGTTTTGTTGATTCTTTGTATAGTTCTATTATTTCTACTTGGTTGATTTCAACCCTTAATTTGATAAATTCCTGCCTTCTACTCCTCTTGGGTGTATTAGCTTCATTTTGTTCTACAGCTTTCAGGTATGCTGTTAAGTTGCAAGTATATGCTTTCTCCAGTTTCTTTTTGGAGGCATTGAGAGCTATGTGTTTTCCTCTTAACATTGTTTTCATTGTTTCTCATAGGTTTGGGTATACTGTACTTTCATTTTCTTTAAATTCTAGCAAGTCTTTAATTTCTTTCTTTATTTCTTCCTTGACCAAGTTATCATTGAGTAGAGCATTGTTCAGCTTCCATGTGTATATGGGCTTTCTGTTGTTTTTGTTGCCATTGAAGACCAGCCTTAATCCGTGGTGATCTGATTGAAAGCATCAGATTATTTCAATCATTTTATATCTGTTGATGTTTGTTTTGTGACCAATTATATGATCAATTTTGGAGATGGTACCATGAGGTGCTGAGAAGAAGGTTTATTCTTTTGATTTAGGATGAAATGTTCTATAGATATCTTTTAAATCCATTTGACTCATAACATCTGTTAGTTTCACTGTGTATCTGTTTAGTTTATGTTTCTAAGATCTCTCCATTGATGATAGTTGGGTGTTGCAGTCTCACACTATTATTCGATGAGATGCAATGTGTGCTTTGAGCTTTAGTAAAGTTTCTTTTATGAATGTGGGTGCCCTTGCATTCGAGGCATAGATGTTCAGAATTGAGAGTTTTTCTTGGTAAATTTTTTCTTTGATGAATATGAAGTTTCCTTCCTTTTTTTTTTTTTTTTTTTTTTTTTGATGACTTTTGGTTGAAAGTCGATTTTATCCGATATTAGAATGGCTACTCCAACCTGTTTCTTTGGACCATTTACCTGGAAAATTGTTTTCAAGCCCTTTAATCTGAGGTAGTGTTTGTCTTTAACAAGGAGGAGCATTTCCTGGATGCAGCAAAATTTTGGGTCCTGTTTGTGGACCCAGTCTGTCAGTCTATGTCTTTTTGTAGGGGAATTGAGTCCATTGATTTTAAGAGATATTAAAGAATAGTGATAGTTGTTTCCTGTTATTTTTGATGTTGTGTATATGTTTGTGTGGCTATCTTCTTTTGAGTTTGTTGAAAGATTACTTTCTTGCTTTTTCTAGGGTGTAGTTTCCCTCTTTGAGTTGGCATTTTCCATCTATTATCTTTTGTAAGGCTGGGTTTGTGGAAACATACTATATAAATTTGGTTTTGTTATAGAATGTTTTGTTTTCACCATCTATGATAATTGAAAGTTTTGCTGGGTATAACAATCTGGGTTGGCATTTGTGTTCTCTTAGGGTCTATATGAGATCTACCTAGGACCTTCTAGCTTTCATAGTCTCTGGTGAGAAATGTGGTGTAATTCTGATAGGTCTGCCTTTATGTGTTACTTGACCTTTTTCCCTTACTACTTTTAATATTCTTTCCTTATTTTGTGTATTTGGTGTTTTGACTGTAATGTGATGGGAGGAATTTCTTTTCTGGTCCAATCTATTTTGAGTTCTGTAGGTTTTTGTATATTTATTTTAATCTCTTCCTTTACATTAGAGAAGTTTACTTCTATAATTTTTTTGAAGATATTTACTGGTCTGTACTGACTAGTTTTGTGTGTCAATTTGACACAAGCTGGAGTTATCACAGAGAAAGGAGTTTCAGTTAAGAAAATGCCTCCATGAGATCCTGGGTAAGGCATTTTCTCAATTAATGACTAAGGGGAGTGGGCCCCTTGTGAGTGGTACCATCTGTGGGCTGGTAGCCTTTGGTTCTATAAGAAAGCATGCTGAGAAAGCCAGGAGAAGCAAGCAAGCCAGTAAGCAGCATTCCTCCATGGCCTCTGCTTCAGCTCCTGTTCCTTGACATGCTTGAGTTCCAGTCCTGATTTCCTTTTGTGATGAACAGCAGCATGGAAGTGTAAGCTCAATAAACCGTTTCCTCCCCAACTTGCAACTTGGTCATGAAGTTTGTGCAGGAATAGAAACCCTGACTAAGACATGATCCTTTAAGTTGGGAACCTTCACTCTCTTCTATACCTATTACCCTTAGGTTCTGTCTTCTCATTGTATCCTGGATATCCTGGATGTTTTGTGTAGGAGCTTTTTGCATTTTGAGTTTTCTTTGACTGTTGTGTCCATGTTTTCTATGGTATCTTCTGCATCTGAGATTCTCACTTCTATCTCTTATATTCTGTTGGTGATGCTTGCATCTATGACTCCTGATCTCTTTCCTAGGTTTTCTAACTCCAGTGTTGTCTCCCTTTGTGATTTTTTATTGTTTCTATTTCTATTTCTAGTTCCTGGGTGGTTTTGTTCATATCCTTCATCTCTTTGATTGCATTTTCCTGTAATTCCACCAGTTTGATTGTGTTTTCCTGTAATTCTTTAAGGGATTTTTGTGTTTCCTCTTTAGGTGCTTTTAGTTGTTTACCTGTGTTCTCTTGTATTTCTTTAAGGGAGTTATTTATTTCCTTCTTAAAATCTTCTATAGTCATCATGAGATGTGATTTTAAATCTGAGTTTTGCTTTTCTAGTGTGTTGCGTTATCCAGGGCTTCCAGTGTTGGGAGAGCTGAGTTCTGATGATGCCAAGTAGCCTTGGGTTCTGTTCCTTATGTTCTTGCCTTTGCCTTTAGCCATCTCATTATCTCTGGAGTTAGCTGGTCTTACTCTCTCTGACTGTGGCTTGTCCCTCCTGCAAGCCTTGGTGTCAGTCCTCCTTTAAGACAAGTTTTCTCTGAGAGGAATTTGGGTTTGGAGAGCTGTGGTACAAGGTCAGCTCTGAGGTGCAGACAGAAACTAGAAGGATCTTGTCCCTAGCTTTCCCTTGGTTCTTGTGTCCTGATGGCTCTGCAAGGGTCCCTCTTGATCCAGTGAATTTGAACAGAAATGATAGTCTTGCTTGTGCTTGGAGGTGTGTCAGCACTCCTGGGATACCAGCTCTCTCCTGACACTATTTGAGTATGGAGCCCTGTGTCACAGGACCTGCTCCCCAGACACTGAAAATACCAGAAGACCATTCTCAGTCCCTGTGTTCTGGGGATTCCAGGTTGGTCCCTTTGAGCAGACAGGCTTGCCCATACTCCTGGGAGTCTAGCTTTCTCCCAGGCACTATTTGGCTATGGAGCCTTGGTGGCCCAGGCAGAAGTCTCCAGCCACAGCTGGTAATCAGAAGGTTCCTTCTCCGGCTGTTCCTCAGCCCCTGTGTCCCAAAGATTCTGTGCAAGTCCACTGAGCAATGTTGCTCCTCTTACCCCCTCTCACAGGCTTTTCTGCATTCCTGGGATTCTAGCTTTCTCCCAGAGCTATTTGGCTATGGAGCCCTGGTGGCCCTGGCAGAAGTCTCCCGCTACAGATGGAAACCACCTTTATTTTCTTTATTGTTCCACATTTAAATCTCACAAATTGGCTAATGCTTCACTTAAGCTGTTTGTTCTAGCCAGTAGGCACCAGAAGTCATCAGAAGGAAAAAAAAGTACTTATAATGGGTCTGAAAAAAGCTTATGCTATCAAATTCTTAATAGACAGTTGTGCTGCCCTAGGCATGATCAGCACCACTGGTGGGTGTTCTCTGTAGATCCCCCTGAGGTTTCAGCAAATGGGATAAACGGGCAATAGAGAATGAAGTGAGTTGGAAAAGTGTCTGACTCACTTAATAAATACTAAAATCTGAAGACACGGATGATTTATTTTCCAAAAAGAAACCTGTTATACTTGAGCTACACGTACATGTGCATAGTTATATCTGACTACTTATACACATACACATGTGTGCAACACAGTATACCGTTTGCTTCACATTTTTCAAGCTTTCACGAGATTTATTCTGACAGTAAGTTAACCTACCTTGACTTCAAGTTAGTTAAAGAAAGCCTTACCTTATCCAGAGTATAATTTGTCTTTATGTCTGTTTTAAGAGGCTACATCTCTAGGTTTTGACAGTCACCAAAGAGAGAACACAGCCTAAGGCTTCTCAAGCTAAAATTGCTTTCACTTGGAACTATTTATCAATGTGCTTACTTCACTTTTCCTACTTCTTTTCTTTCATGGCTTACTTTTGTAATGCAAATAGCTTCAAGCTACCCCTGGGAAACCAGAAGGCCAAGTTTGATGCTCCATTATGTTAACCTGTAGCTTTGTAGCATTCAATTATTCTTTTGAACTAATCAGTATTTACTGAACACCAAATATATAAAATGCTTAAGACCTGTGATTAAATTAACTTTTATAATATGTCTATGAAGGGAGTCTTGGCAGATTCTTACTTTGTGCTGGCAGAAATGAAAACCAACAAAAGGCTTCATCATCATCATCATCATCATCATCATCATCAACATCATAATAAAAATAATAATAAACATTAAAATAGTTGTCTGGGATTAAAATATTCTAGTTTACTCAAGAATTAAATTCCAAGTAGTATCCTGGTTTTCTTTTTTCCACAATATCTCAGGACTTTTAAGTAAACTTAGGTCTTTATGTGATTCCACAAGAAACTAGACTCTTATTACGTGTTCCTTTCTGGTTTGAGGTATTTTTATGAAATCCATGTATGCATTTTTTCTTGTAGTTCCTCTCATTTTTGACATATGGTCTCGTTACACAGCTATGACTGGCTTAGTGTTCACTATGTACCCATTCTCTACATAGTGCCTCCTCAGTGCTAGGATTATATGCATATACCACCACTCCAGGGCAAAAACTCTTCTATATATTGATGAAGTTCAATTAGACCAGCTCCTATCATGCTTATAGGACTGTTATTAAATGTCTTTATTTGAACTTTATGATCTGTAGCTATGGAGCCTTAAATAAAAAGTCAGGCATGCACAGACCTCTAATCCCAGGACATTCAATTTACTAAGGAGTATATTTCCAACTGTTTTTCTTTCTTCTCTTCACCATATTCTGTGCCTTAATGCTATATCTACTTTCTATTGCTAGCACAACAAAGTGGAAGAGCACTCTCTTGAGAAAATAATGATGGAACTTATAACCGTGAATTCTCTAGAGTAAGACTTACACATGGTAAAGAAAAAGTACCCCAAACACTTGATTTATAATAGAAATTCAGATATCATCCCTCTTAAGACATGGTTTTTAAGAAATTATAAATGTATAAAAACCTTTTACAACATGACTATAATTGAGTAAAAAGTTTTTATTTGGGTCAGTGCAATCTTCTTCCTTGGATGCTTAAATGTAGAGAATATTTTCTGACAACTAAGTCGCCACTGGAGTATAGTTAACAACATTCAATATTGGAGCTCTAAAGATGAAGACCACGTACAAGCAACAAATAGACCTTCTTCTAAAGCTTAGTCAGAAGTGCAATCTCATTGACATTTCAATTTTAATGCAATGAGAGCCATGTCAGCTTATGATATATGTGGTTATAGTTTAATGAAGAGAACCCTATTTTAAAATGTCCAATTAAACATATAGACTTTTATATGCATTAGATTTCTTCATCAGGCCTGCCTAGTGGCCAATCTTTACATTTTTATGAGTATTCCACCAAGCAGGCTGGCTCCACTCCAGTTTCTGTGAAATATCTGTGAGCAGTGATCCTTTATCCTTCTCTCTCCAGTCTGGTCATATTGTGGTTCTACTCTTGAATTTAAGTATCCATCATTCCAAATTGCAGCCAACCCTAATCTGAAGAGTAAGAAGAACCTAGCCTAGAAGACTTCTTACTGAATAACTGAATTATCTCAACTTACAAGTAATTTAATATCTACTATATGCCATGGCTATGCTAATTCCAAAGCATAAATAATGAACATATGCCATTGTTTTTCCAGAGATATGGTCACCACACCATTATTCAAATGTTGTCCATCATATGCATTTTATAAACTGTGTTTGAGCACCACTTTACTTTTTGAATTGTTCACTGTGAATGTTTCATTGTTATAATATCAGAGTGAAGTAGTAATATCAAAGACTGTATATCCCACCAATTCTGTAACATATATTTTGAGAGACTCCATCCAGCTGGGCAGTGGTGGTGCACACCTTTAATCCCAGCACTTGGGAGGCAGAGGCAGGTGGATTTCTGAGTTTGAGGCCAGCCTGGTCTACAGAGTGAGTACCAGGACAGCCAGGGCTACACAGAAAAACCCTGTCTCAAAAACCAAAAAAAAAAAAAAGAGAGAGAGAGAGAGAGAGAGAGAGAGAGAGAAGCTCCATCCAGTAATGCACTGACATTTATTGCTGTAGATCGATACTGAACATGAAATAAAGAACACTAAAATAAAGAGTGTTAGAAAGAAGTTCAAGGTACATTGGATGCATGTTAAAGTGTGGGAATGGCACACAATCTAACTTGGTGCAAACAACACTTGGTTTACAGTTCAATGCACCATTTTCATGAGTCTGTCCTTTCATTCCACTAAATCTTCATCACCAAACACTGAATAGATACACCAAACAATCATATCAGCCTAGCTAGCTAACTTCTTAGTCGTATGATTTTAAATAAAGTATGCTATAAATTGATCATACTGTTCTTCCACTGTAATCAAGGAACTATTATTATGATTAACAGAAAGAACTTTTCTGATAGCCTAATTGGTTAAATGACCCTCCTAAAAATGTCTGGCTTCTTGTTTGTTTTCTCAAAGAATCACCTTGCTCTCCATTCTACTGACATAACACATGTGATCTATGAAGAAAATATAAAGCAAAATAAAACAAACCAAAAAACAAAAACAGAAAAAAGCATGCATGGTTTCTGTCCTATCTATAATTTATCTTACTTCTCATGCTTAAGACAATGGGCTGGAATAAGAAACATTTACAGAAAAATTGAATATTACTAGTTATTGAATACCAGCAGAAACCAACACCTCGAAGAAAGTTATACAATGTGCAGAAGTCTGGCTGAAACATCTTGGACCACAGAGAGTTGAAAAAGCCCTACCAAAGCTAGCTCAGGACAGCAGAATTGGCTAATGAACTGTAGGTTCTAGATTAAGAGGCATTGCTTAATGTTTATTTTATGTCTCTGATTTTTTAATTCAACTTATAAAAAAAATGGTGACTTTGTTTTCCCCAACACCAACATCTATATATTGAAAAATCAGCAGGTATAATGGAAAGCATATTCTTATTATCACACATATTGGTAGGATTCTCCATTTTTCTGAGTTTTCAGATAAAACCATCACACACACACACACACAAACACACACAGAGAGAGGGGAGGATGGTAAGGGAGAGAAAGAGACAAAGAGAGACAAAGAAAGACAGAGAGAGAGAGAGACAGAAAGAGACAGAGACAGAAACAGAGGGGTGCTTAGGTCAACTATGTCCCACTCCACACTCCTGAAATAAGTCCCTGTCTGTCTTTCAGTCTAAACATCTCTCACTAAAGTCACATCAAGGTCTCTTATTTTTTTCTCTTTTGGTGTTGATCATAGCTCATTTATATTTCTTTTACACTAGAGATAAGCAAGCAAGCTACATCACATCAGGGTCAGCACAGCCTGGCTTTTGAAGTAGGTCTGGAGATGGTTTCCAAAGAGACAGGCTGTTAAAAAAACAATGCCTTTGTCTCGGCAGCAAGGCTAAGTGGTGCTCATTTCCAGATGTGTTCCTGGAACACAGAGGAGGGGTGCAGCTGCACCTCACTCATGAAGTGGTTGAAACAGGGTGGAGACAACAAGCAGAGGAAATAGCCAAGGTCATCCAGGAATGCAGACGTGATGTTATTTTATGTCCCTGATAGAAAAGACTCAGTGTCCTTCACAGGTGGACACCTGCTTCAAATTTTAGCTGCTTTTGTGCAAGCCATAATCCATTTCTATTTACGTGATCTTCTAAAGTCTAAAGATTTTATTTTCTCATGTAAACATTTTCTTTGTCACATGCTCCTACCTCATCGGACAAATATCAGAAAGTTACTGTGTTGAATAACTACTTCAGCTAAAATCCTATTTCCAACACTTAACCTCGATCTTTCCTTGGGTTTTCTTCAGTACACATTGTCATTATAATATTCAATATAAATAGCAGCAATCATATCAAAGGTGTGTTTTGTTCAGAGCTTTTCTCTGTAAAAAAGGAAGGAACATTCAATACATACTCACTTTTATTTTATTATCACTATTATTGTTATTATTATTATATTTCAAATATTAGTATTGTGATTATTAACTTTAGTTTGTAGTTTGTTGGCTAAATATTTTATGACTATTCTGTGTGACTACTATAAATATTTTCTCTTACTTCTCAGTGCAACTCAAGTTATCTCTTTTGAGACAGTGAGATTGTTCATGTAAAGACAGACGCTGCTAAAACTGATGACTTGAGTTTGGTACCGAAGACTTTCATCATAGAGGGAATGTTTGTCTGCTGCAAGTTGACCTCCACATGAACATCAAGCATATATGTACACATGTAAATAAGACAACTAAAACTGTAGTAATGAAAGAAAAACAAAAAGTTACTTTTCTGGTTTTTGTAAATAGTGTCACAAATTTCTCTCTGCCCTCTAATCTGTTACTTACTGGCCAATTGATTACTTTAGAATGAAAAAAAATAGTGTTTTTAATATTGGAAATGAGTATCCTAGAGCTTCTATAACTAAGAATGATAAACTGAATGCACAAAGAACAAAACTTTATTTTCTTACCTTTGGTAGTTTGCTGATGATCTTCACGATCATAGGCAGATATATGCTTCATTTCATTGTCATGTGGGCATTCTTGCTGTCTCTGACTTCATTTATGTATCTTCTTTGAGGACAGCAACATTTTATTAAGGATGTACTCTACTCTATAGGACTTCATCATCATTAAGTACAATAACAACATTATTTCCATACGAGGTCATAGCTGAGGATTACCTGATATTCAATATATTATTTAGGAGAAATTACATGTAATATTTTATTTTTTTCAGAGCCTAGCTCTGTTCGCTTGTCAGCTTCTGTCTCTCACCATTATTTCAGATGTCACATCTCTGATCACGAAGAGCTGGTGATTTTGTGTCCTCTGCTTCAGGACCTTTCAAAAAACCATGTATTGTGACTGGAACATGCCCAAGGACCTATCATTAGTTGATTTCTTAAATAATATTCACTCTATAAAAATATGAATATGGTCACACCACCTATAATAATTAGTCAGAACAGGAAACTCTTGCCAAAGTTACATGTATGCTGTACATTCACCATACAGTGAGGGCAGTTACTTGCTCATCACACTTATCATATTTTTGTACGACTGTCATCTTAACCAGTGTTATTATGCCTGACCTTTCTTAAAGGTAGCTGCTAAACCAGTCAGTCTTACGTAGTATATTCCTAAGTATTATAGTCTATGAAATTGTGTAAGCAATTAAAATGTTTACTTATCTTTTATTAGAAGGTCACTAATTGAAAAACAAACCAAATAGACAACATCAGGGAAGACATCAAGAACATCAGGGTATTGCTACCTTAAATGTTAAAAGATTCTGCTACTATGATAAGAAAGCATGGTAGTATCTCAATAACTTATAACTACCATCTTAATTATAATTACTAAAATCATTATATTTCTGGGTATATACCCAAAAGAATTATAAGCAGGTATGTAAGTTCTGTTTCTAGAACCATATTCAAAGCAACATTATTGAAAATCAGCAGGAGTTGCGAAGAAAGTACATGTCCATAGGTGGCTGACTATATAAACATACAGTGATGATTTTATAATATCTCCAAAACAAAGAAGGACCACAAAATAATTCTAATCACACACTGAAATCTTAAGGAGAGGTAGAGAAATAAAAAGTGATGTTTGAGCTTCATCTCCACAGATAACTGTTGCTGCATAGAAATAGACAAGATTAAAATATGCCAATTGGCTCAATGAGTGGACAACCACAGTAAAATTATAGTAACAACTTCATATTTAGGATGCATATTTTTGTTTGTTTTGTGGTGTTACATAAGTTTATCAAGTTTAGGAGATGTTTATGCTTAGGAACTGATCATTTTTAGTAGGAAAAATGACTGTATTTTCTATTATATAGCATATCAAAGAAAAGTTTTAGTCCTAAGAAATGAATGATTCAATGCACAGTTTATTGGAAAGGGCTGGATTTACAATTAATAACACCTCTCTAGTTGCTTATTTTTAAATGACAGCTAAGTTCAGTAGGAATGACTGTGTAGACATCAGAGTTTCTTCATAATTCTTGAAGTCTGTTACAATGTGAAAGCGTACAAGAAGTTACACAAAGGACCATCTTAAGAGTCTTAAAAATTGATTTAAAAGCCTGTGTCCCTTGATCAGTTTCCCTACACAGCTGTCAACTATCCCATGTATCGTAAATAGACCCAGCCTTTATTAGCAGATGTATTAGCTATTTTTCTGTTGCTGTGATAAAAACCCACAGCCAAGGTAATTTATAAAAAACAAAACAAAAAAAACAACAAAACACTTCTGTTTGTTTGGTTTAGTTTGCTTTTGTTTTGGTTTATGATTCCAAAAGGACAAGAATCTGTTGCCATCATCATGAGGAGACGTGCCAGCCAGATACAATCAAGCCAGCTGGAGAACCAAGCTGAAATCTCATAACCTTGAGCCACATGTACAAAGCAGAGACAGTGAGCTTAAAATGGCTTGAATCTTTCAGCTCTCAAAACCCTCATGCACTGACATATTTCTTTCAATAAGGACACATCCTCTCAATATCTCCAAGCAGAGTCAATTACTAAGAACCAAGCATTTAAAAAGACACCAGTGTAGGGGGGAATAGTTTCATTCAAACCTCCACAACAGGGTAATTAGTTACTTCTCTTGCTGTTGCAATGAAATACCTGATGAAAAGGACTTAAGGATAGAAGCATTTAATTTGGATTATAGTTTAAAGGTTCAGTTGATCATGGCAGGAAATGAATTGTGGAAGGACACTGAGGTAGATGGTCAAATTGTATCACATTCTCTTGGTGACATTTGCATGAAGAATAGGATGTAAAACTCTCAGCTACTGTTTCAATGCCATGGATATCTGCTTTCTGCCATGATGACCATGGACGAGTCCTCTAAAACGATAAGCAAAAACCCAAGTAAATATTTTTTGTTGTCTGTTTATTTGTCTTTTAAATAAAAGTTTACCTTGGTTTCTCTTCGCAGCCAATAAAAGAGTGTCTAAGACAGTAAAGTTTTAGATTAATTTATTGTTATAATGAACTTAATTTATACCACTGGATTTGTTGAACTTTTGATCTCTGTGAGACCGTTGAGAAAACAACATAGAGGGAGGGTAAGTTTATACTGGACAGGAGTATCAGAAGTTTTAGTTCATTATCATTGGTGTCTACAGTTTAACAGTGTGGCACAAACAAGTAGCTGAGGATTTTCCCCTCACATTGATGAACAATAAGATAGGATTCTGCACTAGAGAGCTTTAGTCTTTTCCTCAGTTTTCCAAGCTATCCTATTCATATTCAGTCATGTAATACTCAGATTCAGGGTGGGGTTTTCTGAGTTAATCTTATCTGGAAAAGCTCTCAGTGATATCCCCTGAAATGTTCTTTCCTGACCTTCTATTATCTCTCAATACAGTTAAGTAGGTAATCAAGACTGACTGTCTTGACCATCAAGAATGAAACACAATCTCTCCCTGTCTCACTCCTCAGGTCCTTAAATTATGTAGCATTCAATTTCCATTCAAATTTTAAAATCTGAGTTTAAATTTCAATATATAAAATTGATCTTATCAGAAAATACATGCATAAACACTATTGTCTGATACTATAAAGCATACCATTGCATTATTTTCAATCTTTCATTGAGTAATTTACTACATTTAATACTTACATATATAAGCTAGTTTTACTTTATTTTCATGGCAAAATTATAGTAAAAATAAGTATCAATTTACCTGATATTTGCCTAACATACACTTTTAGATTTAAGTAAGGTATACATATAATTTTATTGGCTTTGCTACATTTTCCTCTAGAAAATTATACTCAGAGCAAAAGTACGAGTTGCTCATTTAGCTATCTTTGCTAAGCCAGATTTTCTGATTCTTTTGTTAACACCTTCATCCTGTCTTCTTTTCATTTTTTCTTTCTGTCCTCTCCTCTTGACTGCTTTTTGTTAGCATCCTAAAACACTGTTTCATACATTACAATCATTTATGATTGACCCAAATGAATATGCTGTTTAAAAATTAAATTCATTGTACACAATAATAGATTTAGTTTATTTTGTCCTTGTACATCTGTAATGGACCTTCATCGTTTATATTCACTCTGGCTTTTTCTGCCTGGAATTACTGAATCTTTTCTTAGTAGTTAATTTAATAAGAGAAGAAGGTAGTATGAGCCATGATATTCTTGAAGATTCCACAGGTAAAACTTATATAAGGATACCAAAGAGCCCACAGAAATATGGATAAAATAATGTATGTTAAGGAAACTGTTAAACAAATCATTATAGCCCTGTATCAGGTATCATGCTTTCCCCTTGTTTCTGTATACCTTCCATTTATGAGAATCTCATTTTAAATCATATTACAATAATTTTTAATAATGTTGTGTTCCTTTATATGCTATGGAATACTTCTCAATATAATCAGTATGCCCTTCTCTGACCTTAGTTACAGCTAGCTTGAAATATTCCCTTGGTTTTCCTTGTTTCTTTGCTTGTTTCTGAAATCTTGATTAGTATCTTAACCCTTGTGTTATAGTTTTCTCAAGTTTGGCTATTCACTGGGGATACATGGGAAAAGAAGAGAGATCCTGTGAAACATTTTGAATTTGAGTGGAAGGGAGCCTGAAATAGAAGACAAAAGCTAAGAGATAAAAAAATTGGGAGAAGGGAAAAAGAAAAAAAAAAGATTGCAAATATATTACACTGGTTCTTAGCTATTATATATCTATTTAAAATGAATAAATTATAATAGCAAAAGTGATTTTGTAACATCTTAACAGAGCAGGATATAGTGCTGCAATGCATGCTATAACTGCCTTATAAAACACTAAGTGTTAACTTAAGACTGACAAGAAAGAAGAACAACTCCTTCGTGTTAGTGTCAATACAATTATTTCTTTTCTGCAGATATTTACATTACGGTTTAAGTAAAACAGCAAATCCATCTTTCCCTCATTTTCTACATTGTGTTTATGCTACATGTACATAGTAAGAGTACAGTGAGAAACAGGATCTGCAAGTAGAATCCCAGCTCCACTATGAATTCCTGGCTAGGGTGTACTTACAGACTTGTAAATAGAAAATGAGTACAAATTTCTCTGGACCAAAAGCAAATGCCTGCTTTCCTTACTTTAAATAATGCACACCTAATACTTGCATGTTAAACTTAAAATTCTTTCTACCTTAAACAAGGTCTCTACTTACATTTTATTTATGCACACCAGTACTCAGTCTTCCTTCTCCTCCTCATCTCTTGTTTGAATGTGGGCATAAGTATTCATGTGTATTCTACATATGGGTGAGGACACGCATTGTTGAAGGGTTCAAAATTTAACATTAGTTGTATTCATCAGTTACTTTCCACCTTATTTTTTGAGAGACGGTCTCACCTTGAACCCATGATTCAGTGATTCAGCAGGATTGTCTTTTGGCAAGTCCCAGGGATCCTTCAGGTTTCTCATTCCCATCAATGGATTACAGCCATGGTACCATGGCATGCTTTTGTGTGAATGTGAATTTGGGACTTCCAAATTCAGGTCCTAACCCTTAAGGAACAAGCACCTTAAAGGTGGTACTATTTTTCTAGTTTTCCTTTCTACATTTTAACAGAGAGTAATTTTCCATTTGAAGAATGTCATTACGGTGAATATTTTGAATTATGTTAATTTGTAATGGACTGGATTTCTGTGCTGTTGAGATAACTGAGACTAAAGTGAACAGGAACTTGTGGTTTAGCTGAAAAAAAAAAAAGCAACTGATGTCAAATAGGAGATAATGGCTAAATGAAAATGCTAGGAGAGATTCTGAGTCTTCCAGTTTCTTAGGTGGAGTTAGAAAATTTAAACTTAAAACATATGAATAATTCAAATTTAATTTTTAAAAAATATTTTGGTAAAACCCATCTTTGGGTTAAATCCAGCCTTTGGACCATAGGCAGCCATCTCTGCACTAGATGGATAAGATGTGTAAAGGCTCTTTTAGTTTTGAGATGGATAGGGATTTAATTTGTCATTATGACCTTCATTTTTGTAGAAGGAGAGGTACATTGAACGTAGTTGTTTTTGTAACCTGGCATCCCTTTTATGTTCTTTTTACAACAATTACAGATTTTTATCTGAGACGAGAGACCTTTCTTCCACTCTCAATCTATATGTTCTTTTGGAGTTAAGTATATCTATACCTCTAAGGATAGCTTAAGAAGATCAAATCCTGTGTTTTGGCAAGATAAATTCGAAGCTAGATATAAAATTCAATAAAAGCCAATTGGAAACAGAGACTAAATTCTGAGATATTTTCAAAAGCCAGTGGGGAAACAGAATATTTTTCTCTGCCAAACAGGAACTAAAAAAGATTAACCTCCAGAACATATTGGAACCAGTGACAAGACTTCTAGATAATAGAATCAGAAAAGAGGCAGGGTGTGCTGGTTAGTTTTATGTCAACTTGACACAAGTTACAGTTATCTAAGAGGACAGAACCCCAATTAATAACATGTCTCCATAAATTTGGGTTGTAGGGAAGCCTGTAGGGCATTTTCTTAATTAGTGATTGGTGGGGAAAGGGCTCATTCCATTCTGGGTGGTGCCTTCCTGGTCTGGTCATTCTGGATTCTATATGAAAACAGATTGAGCAAGCCATGGGGAGCAAGCCAGTCAGCAGTACCCCTCCATGGCTTGTGTATCAGTTTCTGCCCTTAGGTCCCTTTGAGTTCCCATCTTGACTTGCCAAATAACTCCCTTTTCTCCTGAACTCATTTTATTTTATTTTCATTGCAGCAGTAGAAATCTTAACTAATAGAGAGAGAAAGGCTGAGGGAAAAAAATATTTGATTTTCATTAAATTGTATGTGTTCCTGCAGCCAGCCTTGTCTGAAACAAGTAGCCCTGGACTTATTGGATCTATTATGAAAACTCAGCTAATTTGCCTCTTAGTTTTACTTACTAGTGACCACAGGCTCAGAATGACACACAGAAGTGACTGCTGAACTGGTTAAACTATTAGTGTTCTGAAATTCCTCATTCCTCACACACATACACACATACAAACACATGCATACACATGTGTGCATGCTCATGTCCCACAGCAATGTGTATACTCATCCCCCTGTGATTTGCATGGCTAGGCATAATCTCACTATTTTCTAGCAACATTTCCAGTTGTTTCTTTTTTAGACTTAACATTATGAACAAACTTTTCTTTCTACACTAGGAAAGAGAGTGTTATTTTTCTTATACCACCATTGCTATGTTTCCCTGTGAAACCATTTCAATTTAGTGAAGGAGAGAGGGGCCCATCCACTTGCTTCTACTGTTATGAATGTGGTGCTTGATATGCAGGAGTCAATGGCATGAGACGCAGGGCTTCATTACTCCCTGGCTCACCCAGACTCAGGCTTCCCAGGACCCAGAGATAGTTTGCTGCCAGAAAGATATATTTGAATTTTTATGCATCAAGTCTCTCTTGCAGCACTTTCTGCAAATGACTTTTAGAAAAATTTTGAACATCCGAGTGACTCAGCCTTATACCTTGTACCACTGCCTAGAATTGAAGTGAATTTATTTACTGCCAAGTGGTTATAGTAAATGAAGGAGTATATGGTATCAGGAAGAACATGAGTCTAGCATTATAAAACATTTAGCACATGAGAAATTCTTAACATGACCATTCATGCTTCAGATGAGGCAACATGAAGAAAGTGAAAACTAGGCCAGACTTGAGGTTCTGACCTGTCCTTTGCTAAATATAAAACTTAGTGTTATTTCAAAAAATTTATCCAGTATTGATAACCTCATAAAACAAAAATGTAATGTTTCTTGTTTCATAGAACTGTGATCTATGGATTTCATTAAATTCATTATTGATCATTGTCATTTTCTAATCAGGAAGGAAGAATTCTCTTATGGAGGAATTCCTCATTCAACAAATATGAAAAAGGTGAATTATAGACTATCAAATCAAAACAAATAGCATCAAATTTGTGCCCCAGACATTAAGGATGAACATTTGGTCCTGAAACATAACATAATCTATTTTATAGATTTACCATGAGTGTTTAATGAGAGTAAATTTCAAGACAGTGTCTGTCACTTAATAAATAGCTAACAAGTGTTATCATTATGGTTAGTGATGCCATTGTTGGTCAGTTCAGCATTTCTGTAGGCACAGTACACATAGTGATAGATTAAAGTGATGGTAGCTTCTTTAAGGTGAGATTAAAGTATGTGTTGGACAAGCTGTAATTCTCACTGTAGCTTTGAGGTATTTTATATAACACATAATCTTACTTTGCTCTAACTTTTCTCATCTATAATACAGAATATTAATTAATAGAAAACACTTCTAGAGGAATGGAGAATTATTATAAAAGTCTTGTTACCTATAAATAAATTATGAGAATATCTAGTACGTAGTGAGCAAGTATTTTTACAATCCTTTATATTTATTTTATTTGAAAATATGTGTATGCATATGGTCATCTGTGTTTCTGTGTGTATTGTATGTACAAATGAGTGCATATACCCATGGAGTACCAGAATCATTGGGTCTTTATGGAGATGGAGATGCATGCAGTTATGAGTTCCCCAAAATATCTGTTAAGAACATACCTCACATCCCCCTGGAAGAGCATCAATTGCTGAGAGCTGTTTAATCACCTCTCCAGCCACTATTGTTAATATTCCTTAATATATTCTTTTCAAAGTCATATAAGATATTATTGGGAAAAATGTTCACATTACTGCATGAAGAGTTGTTAATCATCCAGGGTTTGATTTCATGTCTGTTTCTAAAATTCACAATTTTCCCACTTCCCCGTATTGTTTTTGTTTAAACAAAAAACAAAACAACAACAAAAGATCAACTTCAGAGCAAAGGAGATATATCTATATAGATATATATAGATATATCTATATATATAATGTCATTTAAAACAAATCAATTCAAGGTGTCATGTCACTTTTGAAATGTATATATTTTTCAAGGAAATAGAAAATAGCTGTGATTACCACCAACTGTCTGAAGTGTAAACTGTGTTAACCTCTTTGGTCCCCATTTGCGAACAGATTTAGATTACATCTGGAGTGAAATCATTAGTGGCAGGAAGACAGATGTTCTTGAAAGTTCGGGGTGTGTATGTAGACATGGAATATTGATGGACGTGTTATTTACTCATTTGATTTTTTTACTCTATTCCAAAAAGATGAATGTCAAGCTTTTTCAAGATTTATTTCTTCTTTCTTTAGTTCCCAAGGTGACAAATCAAAGTTCACCCAAGGAACTTTCGAAGTATATCATGGGCAGGAGAAATCCATCAGACATGGAATAATATTAATAACAGGTATTGTGCAGTTGTCAGTCAGAATAGAGTCTTCTCTCAGAAGTAATTAAGAATCTTCTTTAAGTCAAAGCAGTGAGTGAGTGGCAACTAAAGCACATGCTGGTTAATTAAGAGGCTAATTAATATAGTAAAATTTACTCGACATTTTAATTTTAAATATGTCATTACAGTAAAACCCCCCTAAATCATCATTTTTATTTTGAGGGAAGATGTTTAAGGGGAAAATATATGACACTGAGACTGGGTAGAGAGAGAAGGAAATATAGGGATGTGGAAAGGTAAAGACTGCTGCTTCCCTTGGAGTCAGAGTAAAGCCTCTTGCTATCAGAGAGAGAGAATCTAGCACCTTTAGCACCACTGTTGTGAAGACTATTATCATTAATATTCTTTCATATACAGATATTATAAATGAGAATTATTCATTTTTGTGTCTGAATGATTTGTAACATTATGTATCTGCACCACGTGTGTGCTTGGCACCCATGGAAAACTAAAGAGGGTGTTTTGTCTCCTAGAACTAGAGTTACAGACTGTTGTTGATTCACCATGTGGGTGAAGGGATACCTAACCCAGGTATCCTGCAAAAAACAACAAATTCCTTTAACCACTGAGCCATTTTCTAACCACATAAATACACTATGTTAAAGTATAAAAGAACTTAATGCTAAAATTTAGACTGTCTTGGGTAGGGCTTTATTGCTTTCCCTAGATATCCTCTGAGAATTACTGAAAAAGACTGGTAAGTTTCCTACTTTGTGCTTCCTGGATATCTCATAAATTATCAACCTGTCAGGTGTTTCTGTAATGAATGATCCCATTTAGTTTTCTC
Source organism: Rhynchomys soricoides (assembly GCA_019843965.1). NCBI lineage: Eukaryota > Metazoa > Chordata > Mammalia > Rodentia > Muridae > Rhynchomys > Rhynchomys soricoides. Next base: position 3,157,941 of record JADRCH010000117.1, read on the forward strand.
AGCAATCCTTTAAAAATAATAACTTGAAATCTCACTAAAACCCTGTATAAAGCTATCATACATCCACACTGACCTGCACACTCCCTTGAGGAGTCAATATTCACCATTGATTATGACTTATCCTTTGTGGCAATTTGAATAGAAACACTCACCCACCCTCGTGAGTGTTTTCCTGTTTTCTGAGACTCTACCATTCTTTAAGTCTTGTGTTTAGCCTAGTATAAAAATATCTTTATTAAACACCGATTCTGCTTCATAAAATTATTATCCCTAATACTCTTTCTTACTTCAGATTCAAACCCACATTTAGTCTGAGTCAAATTTTCTAAACCCCAAGAGATCTCTCAGGCAGGTAAGAGTGATAATGAGCTCTGACCTCTACTTCTGCCCCCAACCCCCCCGTATTGGCTGGTTTTGTGTGTCAAGTTTACACAATCTGGAGTTATCACAGAGAAAGGAGTTTCAGTTGAGAAAATGCCTCCATGAGATCCAGATGTAAGGCATTTTCTCAATTAGTCATCAAAAGGGGAAGGCCTCTTGTGGGTGGTACCATCTGTGGGCTGGTAGTCTTGGGTTCTATAAGAAAGCAGGATGAGCAATCCAGGAGAAGTAAGCCAGTGAGGAACATTCCTCCATGGTCTCTGCATCAGTTTCCGCTTCCTGACCTGCTTGAGTTCCAGTCCTGACTTCCTTTCCTGATGAACAGCGATGTGGAAGAGTAAGCTGAATTAACCCTTTCCTCCAAAACTTGCTTCTTGGTCATGATTTTTGTGCAGGAATAGAAACCCTGACTAAGACAAATTGGTACCAGAATAGTGGGGTATTCCTGTGACAACCTGACCATGTTTTGGGGAAGACTGTGGAAGGACTTTGGAACTTTGGGCTAGAAGACTCATTCTATGTTAAGCACTCTGTGGAATGTTGTGTAGAAGCTTGGAAGAGAGTGTTGATTACAGTGTAGAAAATGGAGGCCTGGCTTGTGAAATTTCAGAGAGAAGATTAAAGCCTTTTACCAGGGTCGTTGCTATTTTGATTGTGAAGAGTCTGTGGTTTTGGTTAGCTGAGGCTTAACAGTCAGCTGTGATTAAGATACCAGAACTACCAAAGCGAAAACTTTGCATTACTAGGGCTATTGATGCTGGGTAGCTGGAGCTAAGATACTAGTGGTGATTAAGGAGAGACCAGCATCATTGAGGTGAAATCTTCTGGGAAGTGTTTTCTGAGAGGCCACAGAAGGCCACTGGTGACAGTGCAGGCTTAGTTGCAATTGATGGCCCAGGGCTGAAGGGGTCATGCAAAGGATTTGAGACTTGGCACCATGAAGAGAGCCTATGAGAGGCTATTGGTGAAACCTGGTTACAGTGGAAGACAGCAGTGTTTTGGAGATGCCAGTACCATGAAATGACCACCAAGAACAGAAGCAGCAGTGGAGTACAGGCATCTGGAGCCTAGAAGACAAGGTGCACGCTACAAAGTGCAGAGCTGGAGAAGTGACCCAAGCCCTTGAAGGAATCCAGAAGTAAGTGGATCCTAGACATTAGACTGTTGGAGTTTGATTTTTGCTTTTGATTGTGACTGTGCCTTGACATTTTCCCCTCTTGAAGAAAAAAGATATTTTAGTGGAACCCACAGTTAAGAGACTTTGAAGTTTTAAAAGATATTGGATATTTTAAAGGTATTGAACTTTTAATATGCAAGACTGTGGGACTTGTAAAGTTATTAAATCTTGGGATGAATAAGGAAGTAAGGGTGGAGGCATAATAGTGATGTGTTTGTGTGTCAGGTTGACAAGGGGTCAATTGTACTGGCTGGTTTTGTGTATCAACTTGACACAAGCTGGGGTTATCACAGAGAAAGGAGTTTCAGTTGAGAAAATGCCTCCATGAGATCCAGCTGTAAGGCATTTTCTCAATTAGTGATCAATTGGGGAGGGCCCCTTGTTGGTGGTACAATCTGTGGGCTGGTAGTCTTGGGTTCTATTTGAAAGCAGGATGAGCAAGCCAGGAGAAACAAGCCATTAAGGAACATCCCTCCACAGCCTCTGCATCAGCTTCTGCTTCCTGGCCTGCTTAAGTTCCAGCCCTGACTTCCTTTCATGATGAACTGCGATGTGGAAGAGTAAGCTGAACAAACCCTTTCTTCCCCAACTTGCTTCTTGGTCTTAATGTTTGTGCAGGAATAGAAACCCTGACTACAACACCCCCACACCCAAAGCAGTTATCTATCATGAAAAATGTATGTAAAGTATTTTTAATGATACACCGAATTGAGAGACTTGAAGATAGTAAGGAAGATTATGAGTCTGGTTTTGTTCTTTCCTATTTTTCGGCTGACATAAAATACTTTTGTGATGTTGGGCAATGTTGGGGCTGGGCTCCACAATTCTGCATTTTGATTGGTTGTGATTTTTCTGTAGTGTCATTGCAAAGAGATGGTTCCTTGATGAGGGAACTTATCTAGGAAACGATTAAAATATATAAAAGCAAAGACAAAGATAAAAAATAAACCATGACACATCATGAGACAACGAACCCTCCAAAGATGTTTGTTGAGTTTTTCTTTTCCAAGCCATCTAGTGCTTTGTATGTGGCCGACAGGTAAGAGTAATTTTTCCCCCAGGGAGACTCTCATGTGGAAAACCAATGTTCATGTACAAGTAGCTAGTAATTTATAAATTTATATATAAGTATTTGTCGATATACATATATGTGCAAATAATTAATGGCACGATTCATTATGTTCTTTCCAGACATCCGTTTTATTATTTGACCCTTAGTCTGCTGTATCTGTGTTCTCTCTCCCTATACCATAATAGGCTGAACAAGGATGACAGCAAAATACATTCCAAAGTAAATTTTAAAAAGCCCATGAGGTGTCAACCTACAAAAAGAACTACAGATACTTCAGGAATGCTGAGGGGGCTAGATAGTTTTCTCCAGGGAAGAGTACACCAGTTGGTTTTCCAATACCTAATTACAAGCCCTAAAAGCATATATACAAGTAGAATGATAAACACTGAGAAGGTTATATTTAAGAATATGTATGTAAACAAATAGAGATATGTACACGCATACAATAACAATGAAAAATGAAGCAATGAAATTTGAAAGAACAAGGAAGGATATATGGGAGTGGTCATAAGGTGAAAAGAAAGGGAGAAATATTGTAATTATATTAGAATTACAAAAAACACAGTATTAGTGAAATATGTTACAATTTGTTTTACTATAAGATGATTAATTATAGAGAGTTAAAATCAAAAAATTTCTTTTCAGTTGGACCATAATAGTTTTATTGCTGAGTAGAAGTTATATTCAGTAGATAGTGTGAATTTCTTTTTTACATTAATCAATGAACATTATTTCTATATCTCCTCTGCTCTTATGGTAAAAAGGGTTCAAATACATCTATTAGAAAACTTTGAAGTTCCGGGTTGAAAAACAATGAGAATCCAGAAAGAAAGCTATTAGAGACAAACATTCAAGGAGAAAATTCTAATACCCAATGTGGTAGCACAAAGTGGATGTCAGAATAATTATTTTAAGCAAGTGAAATCTTCATTAATGTGATTAGAGTGTCTATAAAAAGAACTTGCAAACACTTCCTCTCTCTTTCTGCTTCATCAAAGTCCAGAGAGAAGAAGGTGACTCCCTAGAAAATAGGAAGAGAAGCTCTCTCCAGACACCTAGTCTTTAAGCAACTGTTTTGTGAAATCATCAATTTTCAGAAATGTAAGAAACCCATTTCTGTTTTGAGCCACCCACATATCATACTCTATTGCTGCATCCCAACTTGACATGACAGACAGTAGACAGTGTCTTTTGTGTCTTTTGTATTGTCCATTCAGCTTTACAGATTTTCTTAGGTTGTTATTTAATCTCTACTCTTTTATGATTGCCCATCATTCTTAAGTCATAAGGATTAAGTACAGAAATACAAAACAAAATAGAACTGAGATTCTCGTCTGAATGTCAGTCACTAAGAACAAAAACCACAACTGCTGGTAAAGTATAGGAATACCCTAATACACTTTTGATGGGGAATACAAGCCAGTCTAGTTACGATGGAAATCAGAATGGAACCTACCATATTATCTATCTATACCACTCCTGGGTATTAACTCAAAATATTTCAATTCAACTTATTACTGACATACTCATATTTTCTATGACAAAATTTATAATAGCTGAGATATGTAACCCATCTAGGTATACAATAGCAGAGGGATAGATAAGGAAAATATGTGATGGATACATAATTAAATGACATAAAGGTTTGTTGTTGTTGTTGTTGTTTTGCCACAAAGAATGATAAAGTTATGAGGAAAGGGGAAGAAACTAGAGATTATCATATTAAGTTAGTTAAGCCATTCTCAGAAAAAAATATTCAGAACACACTCATTTGTGCTTCCTAGATTTTTGGTGATACAATATCCTGTATGTAAATATTTTAAATGACATAGACTAAACTTCATCTTATACACACATATTACATCAAATATCTCATTTGAGTTAAATTGAGTTAAAGATTCCTCTTTGCTGTTAAAACATGTTATTACTAAAATATAAGATTTAGTAAGTTTTAGGTAGATTTTTGTTCATATGCAATATAGTCTGTTATTAGTAATGTCATTGAGGAAACTATCCATGATTTAATCATCTTACTCAACATGGCCCATATCACATAGGTATTGAACAAAGAATTATTGAGTCAAAGAATACATACATTCATTTGTTTTCATGTTAATAGTAAGCATCCTACATCACCATCACTGATGGGCCTGTAGCATGTTAAATTATTATTAAATATTGATATTTGATTATTAACCAAATTTAACTTCTCTTATTGAACAAACATTCTACAAAACTGCTTTTCTCAGTTCATCATAACCAATTGGCAAAATTCACCCTTGCAGAATTTCTCTCTCTCTCTCTCTCTCTCTCTCTCTCTCTCTCTCTCTGTGTGTGTGTGTGTGTGTGTGTGTGTGTGTGTGTGTGTATGTTGGGAAGAGATTGATCTCCTCAACAGCTACTCTAAGAGTTCTTTGTTTCTGTGAATTCTTCCTTATTGGGGAGAAATTAATGCCCTGAGGTGACTAATCATGTAATAAATAAAAGGACCTAACATTGTTCTTTTCACCCCCACTGGAGCACCAAATGTTTTCTCTTGTCACCCACTGCACTCAAAATACAAAATAATTGTATTAACTGGGGACTTTGGGAAGCAGTGGTTGTTTTATTTAAAGAAATGTTAATTTGCTATTAAATCTCTTGTTGAAAGACTATAATAGCTTAATGAATGCTTTAAACATGTGCAAATTAGTTTTTTTAAACTGCATTAGTTAGTTTCAGATTGAAAGGGGGTGATACATCACCGTCATCTCTGTGGGAATTAATGAGGCATTAGGCTATCTTCTGTCATGGAGGCCAGACTTTTGAAGGATTTGCTGAATCGCACATGCGAACCTTGTCCTGTTCTCCCTTTCCACCCACCACATACATCTTCTCTGGGACTCATGCCTCTGAAGCTGGTGCTTTTGTACTTGAAATACAAACGTCAGTTCACCATCAGTTTGGAAATGAAAAGTAGTCTGTTGCAGGTGACAAATGTTGTTTACTATTACTAGAAAAGAGGGTGGAACAATGGACGCATATATTAGCATCACAGGGGAAGGGCTTGGTAGTCATTCAATTGCCATCTTGCCCTGGGAAGAGGACACATAATCTTTCTCCTATTCCCTCAATCACCCACTCACTCTTAGATACCTACATTAAAATAAAGAGCCTAAGGCAAGGCAAGCTATCTCAACTACAATAAGTGGCAAGGTGTTCTCAATTCTGCAGCTTTTGTCACCAGCTCTCAATCTCTCCTCCTCACAAGCATAGTTCTCTGCCTTGATCTTTTGATATTTTTACTTGCCTGATCCTTCGGTTCCAAATCAGCAGTTCCCAGCCTCCATGAACAAGTGGCAATTTAAAATCCATCTTTTTAATTCAATGATATATACTATCTCTTACACACATTTGTTTTTTATAATTAGCAGGTATGACATTTAATTGTGTTCTGGGAATCTTTGATGGATTTTTTTTTTCTGTATCTTGAGACAACTGAAGATATCATACTGATTTTTAAAAATCAGAGATGGAAATAACTGTGATAGCTATTAGATTAAGCCATACAAGTAATGTGTGTTGAGAACATGCCAATGGTATAAAAGTGCTAAGAATATTTATTTCACAACAAAGGACTGTTTCATTCCTTATCAATTCTTTATTAAATTCACTTCTATGCCTACCCCAAGTATTTGCTTATGCCAAAGAACCAGCTTGGACAAAAACAATGGAATCAATCACTTATCTGTCCTTCTCATTAGCTTTTGAATTTCCTCATCGATTTGCACGCCTACTTTCACTTCATGCCACACACTTAAAGTACATCAGGACCTTATATAAATTCCATTGCAGCAATTCCCTAGCACATAGCTGTAGATGATTCTTCTTCAGAATCAGTGTAAATCCGTTCTCTGTAGCTAATTATGTCTACACATAAACATAACACTCGCATCAACAGAGATAAGAGATTGTTCTGGAGCCACATCTGAGAAACCATCAACCAAGCACAGTTTGGTTGCAACATTCCATGTTGCAATGTGGAAAGTTTTCACAGGAAAAGGGCAAAGAACATCATGAATTAAGACTGAGAATTGGTTTAGAATATTCTTTTCACTACGACTGAGTATCTTTCAATGCTCTATCAGTAATATTCCTCTACTTGCAAAATTAATATACACTTAATGTAAAAATTTTATAAAACTAAGCTATTTTGTAGCACAAGTTGTTTAACACCCAGGCACCCTGACATCACTGTCAAAGCCTCCTTGTATTTCTCACTTCCTGTAAACTTCACTACTTGTTCTTTTCTTTTTTTAATTTTTATTATTTTTCCTCTCATATATTACATATCTACTGCAGTTTCCCCTCCCTTCTCTCTTCCCAGTCCCCCCTACCCAAAGTCCCACATCCATTCCTCCTCAGTTTTCCTTTGTGTTTCAACAAGACGAGACATATTCCCTTGTATTAAGACTGAACAAGAAAAAAAAAAAAAAGTTCCCATAACAGGCAAAAGAGTCAGAAATATCCCCTGCTCCCACTGTTAGATGTCCCACAAGAAGGCTAAACTACACAACCATAGCATATATGCAGAGAATCTAGGTCTGACCCATGCAGACTTGATGGTTGCTGGTTCAGTTGTTGTGAACCCCTATAGCCCAGGTTATTTGATTCTGTGGGTGTGTTTTGTTTTTGTTTGGTTGGGTTTTTTGTTTTCTTTTTGTTTTGTTTTGGTGTGTGTATGTGTGTGTGTGTGTGTGTGTGTGTGTGTGTAATGCTGTGTGTCTCTGCATCTGTTTCTACCAGTGGCTGAATGAAGCCTCTCTGATCTCTCTAATGATGATTATGCTAGGTTTTGGCCTATGAGTATAGCAGGATATCATTAGGAACCATTTCATTGAATTTTTTGGGAGGGCAATGTGTGTGGTTATATCCTCAGTTGCCAGTCTATCTTATAAAGTTCCTTATCCTTCAGGAAGTGTCAGGGGTGGTCTCCTTCTCATAGAATGGGTCTCAAGCTGGACCATTTTTGGTTGGTCATTCCCCTGATTTCTGTTCTACCTTTACTACAGCAAATCTTGTAGGCAGGATACATTTCAGGTTAGCTGGGTTGGTGTCCTATTTCCTTCACTGGAAGTCTTGCTTGGTTACAGGAGATAGAGAGTTAAGGGCTTGTATCCCCTATCACTAGGAGTCTTAGCTAGGGACACCCTAATAGATTCCTGGGAGTTTTCATTGGATTAGGTTTCTACCTATCCTTAAAATGCCCCCCCCATTCCTGTTTTCTCTCCCAGTACTATCTTCCTCCGACTCCCTACCACCTGATACCTCCCATTATCATCCTTCTCCTGCCTCCACTCTACCAGCAAATTAACCTTCCAAGGGAGTTTCATGTGTTTCCCCTTGAGCCCTTCTTGTTACTTAGCCTCTCGAGCCTGCCTGTTGTAACCTGATTATATCTTCAGTTTACAGCTATCATCTACTTATAAGTGAATACATCCCATATAGTTCCATTTATTTGGATGCAAATTTCATGTTACTTTTTAACAGCTGAGTAATACTCCATTGTGTTAACATATTACATTTTCTTTAACAATATGTTTTTAAAATTGTAAAGAAAATACAGTTGTAAGAGAGGTATTTCTGTTATTGGATATAACAGTGAATGGATGCATATTAAATATAGTAATATAAGTTGAATATAGTAATATAAATTAAATATAGTAAATAAAATGTGCAGAAAATATAAAGAAAGTCAGGTTTGGAGATTTGGCTCAGTGATTTAGAATACGTACTGCTATTCTAGAGGTATATTAACAGTTTGGTTGCTTCTCTGTAATATCACAGTCATCACTGTATCTCCTAGCTGTAGGAGATATAATGCCCTCATTTTACTCTCTGCTGATATCTGGACACACACACACACACACACACACACAATTAAGAATAAGAAATAAACTTTAACAATACATTATAAAATAAAGAAAATTGCTGAGAATCCAAGTAATCAGTGACAGTAATGCAGGGTCTACTCTTCATGTTTGTTATTATAAAATGTTTAAAGTCTTCAGAATGTGCTAATCTAGAAAAACATTCCAATATATTTAATTTTCTCTCATGGATATTTAGTTTATTTTTCATTTTATCAGTACCACTGTATCTTCTTTATGAACACTTTTTTATATATATTCCCTTTTTACTGAAATGTATTGTTTTCATGGAATATATTCTGAATACGGTTTCCCATTGTTAATCCTCCTATATCCTCTCTACTCAAGATCCACCCAAATTATCTGCTTTCTTGTTCTGTATCTGTCTATGTCTCTGTCTCTGTCTCTGTCTCTCTGTCTCTCATCTATCTATCTATCTCACACACACACACACACACACACACACACACAAACACACAAACACAGGTATCTAAAGATAAAAAGAGTTAAGAGTGGGCATGCTGCATAATAACACATATTCTTGTGTTATAAACACATGTGTGGTTTCCATCTACATTTGCATCTCTGGCTTTTTCTTGGTCTCTTTTTCTTCTATTTGTTTGTTTTGTCCTATTTCAGGTTGTTTAATTTCATTTCATTTCATTCATTTTATTGCATTATCATTCTTTAGATGCCTGATTCCTAGCAAGAGACAGAAAGGGCAGGATTCTGATGGGAAGGATTCTGATGGGAAGGAATAATGTAGGAGGACATCTCAGAGGGTTGGAGGAGGAGAAACCATAAGGAGAATGAATTATATGTCAATAATTTCATCATCTATATTATAAGTTTCATAATACAGAATCTGGGAAGCTCAATAGCTTCTTTAAAGCAGAGAGCCCAGAGATGAGGCAAGGACTTCAATTATGAAATCTCTATGCTGTTTTTAATTATGATATTCTAACCAAAATTTATTTCCTTCAGTAAAAGACAACAATCCAATAAGATTGGCTATCACTAAGTTGACAGAGAGGACAGAAAGATGAGAAAGAGAGAGAGAGAGAGAGAGCAAGAGAGAGAGAAAGAGAGAATTCTGATTTCTTTCTTAAGGTAATTCAGAATTATTTAAGCTTCAAAGCAAAACATTCAAACCTAACCTTTACAGGCTACCTACAAATGACACCAAGGGCCACAAAGGACAAAAAAAAAAAAAAAAAAAAAAAAAGCTGATGATCCATAGAATGAGGCTAAGGAAGCATGTGCCTATACCTATTTAAAAGAAACTATTAGGGCAGTATGATTTGTAGTCCTTACCAACACAGAAAGTGGCCGCTTTCTAGTCTACCAAATATTTAATACCATGAAATGTGATTTTATACAAATTTATATAGATCAATGTTGTGGATGGACCCCTAAGAGGCCTTAGAAGATCAAGGTCTTGGTACATACTCCTTGTTACAACGAAGCATTCAATAATTCTCAAATCTTTATGTTGTATTTCATGACTAAAAGTATTGTAAGTATTAGGGAAAACCTCACAAGCTAGTACAGAAAAAGAGATGTAAACACTTTCCTGTGATATATGAGTAATAATAGAAGCATATCCTAGAAACAGTGATGATATATTAGCATATTAAAGTGATCAGCTCCACTCCAGAAGGCCATCTGACTCTGACACATTGAGGTCTATAAATTTTGTTCCATGTTGACACTACACAATCTACAGCAATCAAGAAAAATACTGTAAATAACTCTTGCTGGAAAAATTATCTTCACAGTGTAAATGTCTTCTGTCACATGTCTTGGAGGTTTTGCCTGTTTCCTACTTCTTTCATTGAGCATGCAGCATAAAGGCACCCTCAGTGCCTCTTCTAACTACATTAATCTTGTAGATAAAAACAGGAGCTATTTTTAGAAACTTTTAAAAACATTACCAAGGGAGATACTTTCATCATTTATTCATACCCAGGCACTTTATTTTTTATTTATTAATGAAGTTTAGAAAATGGTTCTTGAGTATAAAGAGATTTTCTTATGAAAATAAAGTGTGGCAAATCTCCACTCCTTTGATTCTGTCCCAACAAAGTATTCACCTTTGAAATACAGAGCTATTGTCTACCAATTCCAAATAATTGATTAGTAATTTAATTAATAACAAAATAAGGTCAACATCTTAATCTGTGTGTGTGCTGATACAATGGCAACTGAGATAAATTCACTAGACAAAGATAATTAAGTAGTGTAAATTATTTTAATTATTTTATTGAAAACATTGAGATTATTTTTAATTTAGAAAATGAATACACCCATTATTTTGAATATATAAAATAACTTAAAATATTTCATATACAAAAAGGAATCACTCAGTTTAATAGAACTGTATTACAAGAACTTCAAATATTGAGATCTGAGTAGTCAGATTAAAAGAAATAAAATGTGTTTTCCAAACTGCATTCTGGAAATTAAAAAGAACCAAAAAACTTGACATAGAAAGACTTCTATTCAAAAAGTTTTAGGAAAAAGTATACTCTAGAAATCACTCTTAGAGATTTACAAAATCATTAAGTACAATAAAAAATAAAAAAAAAGTTTCATAGTAGGGGAACTATTTTAAACTTAATTAGCTTGCTTAGTTTCAGCAACAGTTTTGAATCAAGGTGTTTCTAATTTATGACATATCTCTACGTCCCACAAAACACCAAAATTGGATAACTAGAATATTGTCAATGGTTTGCTAACTTAAATCCGTTATTTCCATCAATTTTATATTGTGTCAACCATGGTAAAGTTTCTTACAACCAAATTCCAAGTGTTTGAAAGGCTTATCATCAGGCTTTCTTACCTCTTCTTACAAGCTAATACAGTTCATTATTCAGAGATTAGCACAATCAACATTTCCAGAGAGTGGGTATTTATCATTAGTTTTTATTCTTATTTGATGAGTAAATTTCTCCTATATGTGAGCTAAAAGTACCAAGAAGGAGGGTCTTATTTTGGTTCATATTTGCATTTACCATAGTGATTATGATGTTTATTACAGAATGGTTCCCTAATAAATATTTGTCACATGATTAAGAAATAAAGAAACTGTTAGAAGCATAAGCATATCTTGCCTCTAAAAATCTAAGTTCTGTCCTGAGCTACAAGAAGTGTTTATCATTTTCATAGCTTCCACAAAGTATGAAAAGTGTGTAGCCAATGTGCAGTGAGTGGGTTACATAAATCTCATCAGAGTGAGTCAATGGACAACAGCCCTGAATCTGGTAATTAAAAGGAATAAAGAATTTGCCTGAAAGATCCTGGTGAGTTGTTCACAGTGAGAATTGGGAATGCAGGGCAAAACAGCAAGATATATTTTCTTTTACCCCTATTCATTCATTCATTCATTCATTCATTCATTCTACATCCCAACTTCTGCTCCCCACCTCCACATTCACCTTCCTCACACAGCTCTGTTGGGCAAATGGACCTTGACACTAGACAGAACAGTAAAGTTTGAGCTCAGAACTTGAGAATCTCGGTATTAAGAAGGTAGGAGTGGGGCCATGTAGGGCCATGGACTGTGAGAGGAAGCCTAAAGACTTCATTCCCGGACACCCTGAAGGGACATAGAAGCTTTGCATGCTCCCAGCACCAGACCCCTATCACATAGCCACAGTTCTTTGCCCCTACACCCAGAGAGGTAAGGGTGAGGCCCCGAGCCCTTCCACCTGTAGATGAGGCATTCCTAACATCTCAGACCAAGACAATAGGAAAAGAGACAAGACCACACTCAAGTAGGGTCAAAACAGAGTTGTTTGACACGATAATGATGTACCTAGAGGTCCGGAAGGTGTGCCAATAAACTTCGCTTTTTTCTTAATGCTGGTGGGTTTGTTTGTTTGTTTAAGTCAATAAAGCCCATTTAAGCCAATAAGCTTAGTTCATTTTTTTAATTGGTTATTTTATTTGTTTACATTTAAAATATTATCCCCTTTCCTTGGCTTGAATCCCCAAGGTAAGGGGATGCTAGGGTGGTGAATGAGTGGGTGGGTGGGTATGGGTGCTCCCTCATAAAAGCAGGGAGGGGGTGGTGATATATAGGGTGTTTGCAGAGAATTGTCCCTTCTCAGACATTCCTCCCTGCAAAAGGTATTTAATATAAGGCCCACCATGAGAAGTGGAGTGTGGTTTTCTTATCCATTTTCTGCCATGATAATGAACTATTTAGAACCATGGACTTCATTGAGGTCTGCCATTGGGAGCCATGGAGAAGGCCTTTGCCTACAGAGCCTTAGCCTAGTCTCCTGTAGAAGGCATCTCTGTGTTCCCAGGCACAATTGCCACCAAACCAAGGACTCTCCTGATGAGACTAGCTGGAGATCCTCCCCTCTTCCTGGACCCATGCTAGATGCAGCCCAAGGGTCCAACTCCATTCTTAGCTCTTCTTAGACTCCCAGGGATGCCTGAATATCCAAGAGCCTGGGAAACCCACGGCCCTGGCCTCTTCTCAGGCCCAGAGACCCCTGAACCAGCTCAGGCTTTCACATGTCTCAGACTGAGCTTCCCACCCTGAAGCAGTGCCTCGATGTTACCCTACACCCCAGCACCTGCCTCAGTGGTGGTGGCTGAGTGGGATAAGTGCAGTCAAACTCACCTTGTTCATCCTCCCCAAGAGGCCATGCCCTGTGGTAGAGCTTACAATGGACAACAACCCTTCAGGCCCACTCCCTGCCTACCTCTACCTGCTCGGAGGACAGGTAACCATGACAACCGACTGAGAAGACCAACCCACTGAGAAGACGATAGATAACAACAGTCAAGTAGGGTAAGCACCTGGTGTCATGTTTGCAAGCAAAGAGAACACTACTGACATCTCAAACTGAGCCAACAGGAACATCTACCCTTAAATTCCAATGAAGCTCAGAGACTTTGGAAAATTCCACCTTACCCTGAGCAAGTAGGCACCCCTCCCCTACTGGAAGAGAGAGGATAAAGAGCACTTAGGCCAGAAGGGAGAAGCTGATTAAGTCGCTACCACCTCATTCCCTAAAAAACAATCAGTTTAAAGGGTGCGCTGTTCCACCAATAATATTGTGCCTAGTTGCTGATGCTCTATTCCGCCCCTGGAAACTGTATAAAAACTCACCAAACAGGCTGCCCAGAGTCATTGCCTCTCCTATTTGAGTAGGACAACCCTAACCTGCTGGGACAATGAACGCCTCTTGATTTTCCATTGATCTTTGACTCCTTATGGTTTACTCGTGGGAGTGGGAGTTTCCTTGGTCGCTAAGGCTCATCACAGTCTTATACCACTCTACTCCTTAATGTTTATAAAGTCCCTGTCCATATGAAATAAAATGCACAAATTACTTCATTGAGGATTGTCTGAAAGTGTTAGTTTTACTGAGCTGAACACTTGGGGAAGAATTCTCTCTCCTGAAACTTTCATGGCTGGACCTCAGATCCTCCTGACTGATCAGGCTCATGCCATCTTCACTGCCTGATGCCTACACTGGACGCTGTCACCTTGCAGCTGGCACTGGCACTGCTACAGTAGCAGAAGAGACCTGGAACCCCAGCTCTCTCCCCTTGTACAGGCCTCATTAACCCCCTCTCTTCCCTTTAGAACCTATTTGTCCAGATTCCACCTTGCTCTCTGGGCAGATAACAGACAACATCTGGTCTAAGACATGGAGCACAAGCAGCTGATACATACTCCAGCTGGTACCCACATGGATTTGAACAAGTAAGGGTGAGTACCCCCATCTCTGAAGACAAGTAATCTGTTCTTTTCCTACTTTGTTTTTGGTCAGTGCCATCCCACAGATTCATGCAAATTAAAAGGACAACTGATGCCTTCTGACTAGAGCCACTCTCACTGTCGGAAGAACATCCATTAGCCCCTGTCTGAAATTGGACAACCTATAAGGGTGTTGGCCAAGATCCTCTATCTAACTTCTCCTAAACAAACAAACAAAAAACTGATGACACCTGCCAGTTCTTAAATCTGCTGGAAAGCTGAGATGTTTTGGACCTCTGTAAAATCCCTCAAAGCAAACAAGCCAACAGAATGTTCCCATTGGACAAGGCATTTCTTCTCTTTTCTATCATGAGGAACTTGCCATCATAGGAACAAACAAACAAACAAACACACAAGCAAATCCCCCAGGTTAGAGAAATATGTGCCCTTTTAAAATCCCACCGAATAAAAATCACACACACACACCAAAAACAAACAAACAAACAAAAAATAAACAAAACAAAACAAAAACAAACAAACAAACAAAAACAAGCCTCCTTGTTTGGGGAGGAAGTCCTTCTGAGAGAGTGTCATGCATTGACAGTGGTAATATTTACAGTTCTTACCATGGGCCTCAGCAAAGCAGGGACACTCAAGAAGGAAAACCCCCTCCCTCAATTTTCTGCCAATTTTAACTGCAATCTGTTAATGTATTGGATCACTTAAAACAGGACAAGCAGATAATACTTTGCATCTTCAGCTAGATAAGCCTAAAGATCAAAGTCTTAAAAACCACCCCATTTCAGATGTCACAGCTCTTATCAAATTAGTATGAGAAATAAAACCCGTCTAATCACCTTTATCCCCTTAAAACCGTTCAGAGGACATGTTAAACAAGTCCTCAGTCCCTCCTGCTCCTCCTTCTTTCAACCAAGGGCCTGACCTTCCACAGGACTTCATTGGAAAAACAAAGGAGTTCCCACAAGCCCCTTCTCTACTCCAGCTTCCCCCTCCAAAATGAAAAGGGCTATTTCTGCTTCTAGCTCCCAGACTCAACAAAGTCATACCCTACAAAAGTCTACCAAAACCAGACATAAGGCTATATAACTCCATAGCTCCTACTCTCAAACCTCTACCATGAAACAGCTTTGTAATTTTTGTGATTCTATTCCAAAAAACAAACTCCAAGTTTTAAAAATAAGATACAGGAATCCCTGACAAGCCCAGCAGCCAGGAGGTCTGCCATCACGCCTCTGTGCTCCCTCTTCCGGGCCACACCTCTAACCACAATCCCAGATGTCTACAGCCATTGGTGACCACCAGGTGAGATGCTACCCCAATCCCCTCTCTGCTGGTGCCACTGGGCAAACCCAGTAGTAGTGAGCTCTGCCCTGCCCACTTGGCACTCCATTTCCTGGGTCACAACTCTGCCTGCATCCCTGAAGGCCTGCAGCCACCTGGAATGACCAACACCCTGAAACCATAAAAGACTACCAGTTGTGCCTGCAACCCTGGAAACCTGCTGCCACCAGGGACAACCTGAGCTTTGCCTACACTACTAGAAACTAAAATCAGGGACTACCAGTTCTACCTGCAGCCCCAGACAGTTGGTGTCCTCAGGAACTACCAGGCCTGCCAACACTAGGGACAATCAGATGGCTAAAGGCCTGCACAGGAATACAATAAACAAAATCAGTGCAATATGTCACCACCAGAACCCAGATATCTTACAACAGAGCAAGCCCTGAATATTTTCTTATGAGTTAAAGCATGCGCGGACACACATACACATACACACACACACACACACCTATTACTGGTGCAATAGCCAGCATGAGTAAGAAGTTTCTGACACAGGTTTAAGCTAATTTGTGCCCTATTAATGGGAACAGATCCAGAATTCAGAAGCAGGGCTATGTAGACAAACTTTGAGGTGCAACTATTATATTTTAGCTTCATATTTTTCTGTAGTTAATCTTTTGGTGTTTGTGTGACTTTTTTTTTTTTTTAATTTATAACTGTACTCAAATCTAATTCAAAGAAGAAAGACTCATGGGGCTGAGAAACATGTTTTTATAAACTTAACTTTTGTTATCTGTCCTGATAATAACAGTAGTATTATGACAGGTACAGTAATCCTGTCTTGAATTTACACAGGAAGATTTTATTAACGCAATCTTAGCAAGAATATTGCAAACTTTTCATCAATAGATCTCAAGAGCCATCAGACATAGTTGGTCATCCTTGTGTATTAGTTGAGTGGCCCTCAAGTCGTTTACCATACTGTGGATTTACATTCTTAGGGATTGAATATATTGGAAAAAAAAGAAAGAAAGAAACATAAGTGAATGCCCCTGAAAATGACCCAATTTTGCACTTTTAATAAGTATTCAACACAAATAAGCGAGTATTTCATAGGTGGCTAGCTTGTTTCATAGTATGAGATAAAAAAACCCCAAATTCTAAGGTAAGGCAAACTCAGAACAATGAGCTAAATACTTTCAAATATTCGAAGAGGTAAAATAGGAAAGAGGCAGGCAACTGGGTCTCACTAGAAAGACACAGCCTACAGAGAGACAGAAATTCACCTCTATTACAAACAAGACAAACAAATAAGCCAAACCCTAAATTACAAAAACAGCAATTTTAACAAACCATAGCTACCCGAAAAGGGTCAACATTAAGTACTACACATTTTACTTCAGGAGCTGTTTAAGGTGCCAGAACACATCAATGTGGAAGAATGTGATGAAATGCTTTAACAATCTCCTCAGGTCCCTAATTTTTTCTTCTTTTTTTAATTCCCAGCTTCCTGGGTCAAATTCCCATTGTCCATAAGTGTTCTAACGCAGGAGTCTGACAGTTGGAAGAAGAGGGATAAAGGATAAACAGGGAAAGAAATTTCTTTTACCTTAGAGCAAATTCCACCATATTTTCTGATAATGATCTACAAGTTCAAATTTCTGATATTTACCCTGGTTCCTTGACCCATTATGTCTGCGTGTTGGGCAGACTCTATAAACCATATTCATTCTGGAAATATATGGGAATTATAGCAAAATGCCACACTGCTAAATGAAGGGGGATCAGCTATGCATAAGAACATTAAATCTCCCTTCATTTCAAAGGCAGATTATCTTGATGGGGAGGCCACAGCTGGGGAAACCCAGGAAACAAAATGTAAATGTCAAGGCAGGAATTGCCCTTCATAAAAGGTGAAAGGCAGCCTTTAAAGGGAGACAGAACTTGGTGCCTTGAAGCTGGTAAAGCTTCCCCGTGATTTCACTGAGCCCTAATAAGCATAATATTGTTGATCCTTTTCTTAGGGCAGAATGCTATGCATTCCACCTGGGTTAGCTGAATGTTTCATCACGGATGTGTCATGAAGGACCTATGAATCGGGATATTTTTAAAGAGGATGGAATTGAGGTGCACAGCAGGTAGGAGAAAAGAATACAAAGCCCAGATATGGCCCAGTCAGTACTCAGTAGCAGTGAGATTCTGAAATTTTGATTTTGATTTAATGTTCCTGTTTATTTAAAACCTTCTGGGGCTGATGAGAAGGCTCGGCTCTTAAGGGTGGTATATATAGTAATGCTCCTGCAGAGGATCTGAGTGGTTCCTGGCACCTTGATCAGAGGACTTACAATTGCTTGTAACTTCGGCTTCAGGGGATCTGGTAACTCTAACTGCCATGTATCCTCATCCACGTGCTCATGCCCACACACAGACACACATATGTGCATAATCAAAAGCATTCCTAAAAAGCAGATTATTACAGTCCTGTGTAGTCCCTTTGCTCATATAATAACAACAACAACAACAACAAAAACAATTCTCCCAAATTAAACAATGACTTTTTGGTTTAAATCTTTGTCAAGGTTCTAGATATCTGTAAACAACATGTACAAAATATATAGCATTATGAGGAATTAAGATCTGATGATACTTACTGCCAGCCATATTTTGTTGTTGTTGTTTTGTTTGTTTATTTTTGACAAATTTTGGCCCAATTGAATAATACGTATTGGCATGTTTACATAGTTTTTCCATGCCTAGTGTCGCCATGGACACACACAGACTAGTAAAAATAAGGTATTAATACTAAGTAAAATATATAAATAAAGCCCAATATTTATTGAGTGATTACCATGTGGCTGATCCTCATCTAATTAATTAATTTTCATTCATTAATTCACTTAGAATTCCAAGAAACCATGCAGTAGGTGTAATGACCATATATATTATGCAATGCTTTAAGTGTCTTACATGTTTAATTATGTGAGTGTATCTTTTCTTATTTTTAAAGCCTGCTATGATTTTAGCTTCTGTTTTCTCCTGATTATTGCCATTGCCTTCTTCACACCTTCTCTGACAAGTATCCAAGGTCTGTAAAGGCCAAAATGATGTCAGGCCATAATCCTGACAGATTCAAATATTATGTGAAAAAAATTAAACACCTAGGTGGGCAGTTCAATTTTTTCTCAATCAGACCTCAGTCTCCTTGATATTTTCTTCCCTTTCACTTAATCTGTGCTCTGAGTCACAGAAGAAGTCTTTATGTTCTAAAATATCTGTTCAGCTTGTCCTTAGAATAGAAAGGAAATCCTAGTCCTTATAGAGCATGCTTTTTGTATTGTCTGGTCTGAATGAAGGAAGTGGGCTTCTTGTTGACTTTTATATTTCCACTCTTCACAGTGTCTCCAGAAAATGAAAATAAGTCAAGTACTGAGAAGATGGCTCTGCTGATTAACAGTTTTTGAACAGAATTGAGGAGCAGCATTCATACTGTTACAAACACTTGGGAAGTCAGCTATGGTAGCATGCACAGTATACCTAGGTTGAGAATGAAGGAGTAGACAGAAGCATCCCTAGAAACTGCAGGCTGACTCACCTGGCATAGTGAGCAGTCAATAACAAGGGACCTGCTCAAAAAAGGATGTGAGGGGAGGAATGACACACAAGGCTCTTCATTAACCTGCTCATACTCCATGGCTCTCATGCCTGAACACTCAGAAAGAAGCATTTATATCCATATGCACAGTAAACAAACATGCCTACACACACACACACATACACACACAAAGAGAAAGAAAGAGAGAGAGAGAGAGAGAGAGAGAGAGAGAGAACCTCAAAGCATGGCCCCTCAATTCTATGGACAGTTTCTCATTACACCAGGTTGGCTTTAAAATCACATATGACTTTGCTCTTTGTTCCTTCCATTGAAAACCTTCAAGAATTTCTTGTTCCTTCATTCCTGTACTTCTGCTGTATCTTGCTGTGAGCCACTCCTCTGCTCACACTTCATGGCCCCACTCATTCTCTACAATCTGAAGTCTTGGCTGGATCTTTTCCTTTTTTCTTTCTTTCTTTCTTTCTTTCTTTCTTTCTTTCTTTCTTTTTTTCTTTCTCTTTTTTTATTTATATGTCAGTTCAAATACTACTTATTAAGATAGACTTCCAAGACTTTCTTATTTGGATTGCTATAGAATCTTCCATGCTTGGGCTACTTCCTCACCAGTATGCCATTCTTTTTAGCATTTCTTCCATATGAAACTGTAGTACATCTGAGTTCATTTTTGTTTTCCAGTATGCTTCTTTAGAGTCTACCTCCCTACTAAACATCCAAGCTCCATTAGCTTCAGAATGTTGAATATCTGTTCTGATGTATCTATATTATTATTTTACTGTGTTTTTTTACTTGATAAATTTTGCTGGGCACATTATAAGCACAACATAAATAGTTCTTCAATGAAGAAGTGCCGTTTTTATAGAAGTGTCCTCTTCACCTCAAACCAAGATGTGTTTTATGGGTCTTTAAAGCTTTTTTTTACATTTTTGCCTCCTTGGCTCCTTGGTGTTTAGGCTTAATTTAACCAACATCCTTCACAGTTTCTCATACAATATCCTAGTCATAATTAATTTGTTTATTCCTATGTATTCCTACTTGTGTCTTTTTTCTTCTGTCTAGTAAGCATACTCACATTAATTTATTTTTACACTAAGATTATTTGAAGATATGTAGTTTAAGAGGTAATATTTAATATTACCACCCTTATAAATTATTTGGCTGGTTTCAGATGGAATATTCTTGTAATGTGTCTAGGATTATATTTCATATCTCCAGTCGTTTGATCCTTAAATCTTTGACAACATTTGCTATGGCTATGCTAACTTTTTCTCAAGTACTTCCTGAATTTTGACCCATTTTTAGAACATAGTATATAATAAGATAATCAGGCCAAAGTTCCTGCCATTCTTTCTAGCTTGTGCTTCCTAAGGAGGAAACCACAGTTACTTTGTATTCCATATGGTCAGTACCTCCTAAAAAATATGAACGTTATTTTTAAGTGAAGAGTAAAGCCATAAACTATCTTCTATTAAGTTTACATTCATATTTAGAACTTATACTTACTATATGTAATCTGAATTTATTTAGGTGCTAATAAAGGGTTTTTTGTCATCCTTTTGTTTTGTTTTATTTTTCCGAAACAAAGGAAATTGAGGATTATCACTCTGCTCACATATAAAGAAACTGAGTCTGTGAATAGTTAAATGACAACTAAATTTTCAAGAAATATTTAATAAAAACGAGGTTTCATCCAGTGCTTGATTGACACTAAATTTAAAATCGTTCCTCCAAAAACAAAAATATATTATTTGACTTTCATGGTTATGGAAAAAAAGGAACAATTTGAACTTATTTGTAGATTGTTCTTTTTTATTTTAGTTCCAAACTGTTTATTTGTTCATCATGGAAAATGGATGCATACCAACTTCTCTCAGAGGATCAGAGATTAAATAGCTTTTGCAGGGAGGAAGGGACAGGGAAGGGGAGCTTATTGGCTAAACCCTCAGGGCCTATAGGTACCTCATTAGCATAGAGAACTCTGTTCTGGGCCTATGTCATCACAGGTCACATTTCCTTATGTGGAAAGTGTGGCAGGGAGCAGAGAGCTGCCTATGATCTCAGGTGTGTACCCCAGGGACTCAGACCCACTCTACCTTACCAAGTTTCCTGGCAAAGTACACTGCCCCACACCATTCTGCTCAGGGTCAATGACACTTGAGTGATTAAAGGCTATCTCCCTTCCTCTATTCCTCCAAATTTGTAGGTTATAGAGGAATGACAGAGAAGAACCCTGTGAATGTACAAGGATAAATCTGACATTGTCCCTTTCTGTATTTCCAAACCTTCACTGCAAACACCCTAACTTCTGCTCTGCTTTTTTCATCTTCCCAGAGGCCTCCTTATTCCTAACTATTCAGAGAGTGATTCATTAGAAGTGGTTAGAACCAATATATTGCAGGGCTGAAGAGTGAGCCCAGTAGTTAAGAGCACTGGCTCCCCTTCCCCAACACACATGTTTGATTGTCAGTACCCAAGTATCAGCTCACAATGATCTGGAACTCAAGTTCTGTCAAGCTCACGCCCTCATTTGGCCTCCATGGGCACCAGACATGCACATGGTACACAGGTGCAACTACAGACAGAACACTTATATACGTAAAAATGTAATAATAATTTTAAAAAATCAATTCATTGCTGCCGAGTATCCTCTCCTTGACCTTCTATGTGACATACAAATGTGTTTCACCAGAACCCCAACTAACTCTAAGGAAATCGCATCGCTTCTAAGTCCCTAAGCTACTCTCAGCTCTGATTGTCTCCCCAAAGATTACTGTAGAGAAATCATCACCCACTCTATTTTATTTATATTTATCTGTGGTGCTACTGGCCTTCTATGAGTTAGTCTTTCAGTTAATGTGTGTGTATATATATGTATACATATACATATATATGTATATGTATATAGAGTAGTATATATACATATATATGTATATATAGTAGTGTGTATATATATATATATATACATGTATGTTTATATATACAGTAATATATATGTCCTGGTTAATGTATATTAATGGTTTCCAGTACTTTTATGGGTCTACTTTGTTCTTACCAGTGGGTATATATGTATCAGGGATTTCTACTTTCTTTTTTTTAATTAATTAATTAATTTATTTTTCATACTTTATTGACATTTCAAATGTTTCCACCTTTCCAGATCTGCCCTTTGGAACCTCTCCATTTCCACCCCACTCCCCCTGCCACTATGGGGGTATTCTCCCACCCACCCACCCACTCTCCTCTTCCCTCCTTGGCATTCTCCTATCCTGGAGAATCTAACACCCTCAGGCCCAAGAGCCTCTCCTCCCCATGATGGCTAACAATACCCTCCTCTGCCAAATATGTGGCCAACACCATGGGTCCCTCCATGTGTATTCTTTGGTTGATGGATCAGTCTCCAGAAGTATGGGGATGGGGGGGGGGCAGGCCAGTTGCCTCTGTTGCTGCCTCCCTGAGGATGCAAACTCCCACAGCTCCATCAGTCCCTTCTCTAACTCCTCCATCTGGGAACTCACACTTAGCCCTACTGTTGCTGCAAAGTGACTCTTGGGTATTTTGAACTTTTGGGCTAATAACCATGTAGCAGTGAGAACATACCATATTCATTCTTTTGTGACTGCGTTACCTCGCTCAGGATGATATTTTCAGGTTCCATCCCATTTTTCTGCAAATTTCATGAAGTCATTGTTTTTAATAGCTGAGTAGTATTCCATTGTGTAAATGTACCACATTTTCTGTATCCATTCCTCCGTGGAGGGACATCTGGGTTGTTTCCAGCTTCTGGCTATTATAAATATGGCTGCTATGAACATAGTAGAATATGTGTCTTTATTACACATTGCAGCATCTTCTGAGTATATGCCCAGGAGTGGAATAGCTGGGTCCTCAGGTAGTATTATGTTCATTTTTCTGAGGGTCCGCCAAACTGATTTCCAGAGAGGTTGTATCAACTTGCATTCCCACCATCGTCACCAACATCTGCTGTCAACTGAGTTTTTGATCTTAGCCATTCTGACTGGTGTAAGGTGAAATCTCAGGATTGTTTTGATTTGCATTTCCCTGATGACTAAGGATGTTGAACATTTCTTTAGGTGCTTCTTGGCCATTCGAATTTCTTCAGTTAAGAATTCTCTGTTTAGTTCTCTTCCCCTTTTTTTGATAGGATTATTTGGATCTCTGGAGTCTAGCTTATTGAGTTCGTTGTATACATTGGATATTAGCCCTAAGTGTGTGGGTTCATTTCTAGGTCTTCAATTATATTCTCTTGATCTACCTGCATGACACTGTACCAATACCATGCAGTTTATATCACTAATGCTCTGCAGTATAGCTTGAAGTCAGGGAGGCTGATTTCCCCCAGAAGTCCTTTTATTATTGAGAATAATTTTTGCTATCCTGGGTTTTTTGTTATTACATATGAATTTGAGAATTGCTCTTTCTAGGTCTATGAAGAACTGAGTTGGAATTTTGATGGGGATTGCATTGAATCTGTAGATTGCTTTCAGCAGGATGGCCATTTTAATTATATTAATACTGCCAATCCATGAGCATGGGAGATCTTTCCATCTTCTGAGGTCTTCTTCGATTTCTTTCTTCAGAGACTTGAAGTTCTGGTCATACAGACCTTTCACTTGTTTGGTTAGAGTCAAACCAAGAAATTTTATATTGTTTGTGACAATTGTGAAAGGTGTCATTTCCCTAATTTCTTTCTCAGCCTGTTCATCCTTAGAGAATAGGAAGGCTACTGATTTGCTTAAGTTAATTTTGTATCCAGCCACTTTGTTCAAAGTGTTTATCAACTGTAAAAGATCTCTGGTGGAGTTTTTTGGATCATACCATCATATCATCTGCAAATAGTGATACTTTGATTTCTTCCTTTCCAATTTGTGTCACTTTGACCTCCTTTTGTTAGTTGTCTGATTGCTCTATCTAGAACTTCAAGTACTATATTGAATAGATAGGGAGAGAGAGAGGAGCCTTACCTAGTCCCTGGTTTTAGTGGGATTGCTTCAAATTTCTCTCCATTTAGTTTGATGTTGGCCACTAGTTTGCTGTATATTGCTTTTACTATGTTTAGGTATTCTCCTTGAATTCCTGATCTTTGCAAGACTTTTATCATGAAGGGATGTTGAACTTTGTCAAATGTTTTTTCAGTGTCTAACCAAATAACCATGTGGGTTTTTTCTTTGAGTTTCTTTATGTAGTGGATTACATTGATGGATTTCTGGGTATTGAACCATCCCTGTATCCCTGAGATGTAGCCTACTTGATCATGGTGAATGATCATTTTGATGTGTTCTTGGATTCGGTTTGCAAGAATTTTATTGAGTATTTTTGCATCGATATTCATAAGGGAAATTGGTCTGAAGTTTTCTTTTATTGTTGAGTCTTTGTGCAGTTTTGGTATCACTGTAACTGTGGCCTCATAAAATGAATTGGGTAGTGTTCCTTCTGTTTCTATTTTGTGGAATAGATTGAAGAGTATTGGTATTAGGTGTTCTTTGAAGGACTGATAAAATTCTGCACTGAACCCATCTGGTCCTGGGCTTTTTTTCGTTGGGAGACTTTTAATGACTGCTTCTATTTATTTAGGGGTTATGGGACTGTTTTAGATGGTTTATCTGATCCTGATTTAACTTTGGTAATTGGTATCTGTCTAGAAACTTGTCCATTTCCTCCAGATTTTCCAATTTTGTTGCGTAGAGGCTTTTTCATCAGTAGGATCTGATGATTTTTTTAATTTCCGCAGAATCTGTTGTTATATCTCACTTTTCACCTCTAATTTTATTATTTGCATACTGTCTTTGTGCCCTCTGGTTAGTCCAGCTAAGGGTTTATCTATATTGTTGATTTTCTCAAAGAACCAACTCCTGGTTTTGTTGATTCTTTGTCTAGTTCTTTTAGTTTCCACTTGGTTGATTTCAGCCCTTAATTTGATTACTTCCTGCCTTCTACTCCTCTTGGGTGTATTAGTTTCTTTTTGTTCTAGAACTTTCAGGTGTGCTGTTAAGCTGTTAGTATATGCTCTCTCCAGTTTCTTTTTGGAGGCATTGAAAAGTATGCGTCTTCCCTCTTAATACTTCTTTCATTGTGTCCCATAGGATTGGGTATGTTGTACTTTCATTTTCATTGAATTCTAGGAAGTCTTTAATTTCTTTCTTTAGTTCTTCCTTGACCAAGTTATCACTGAGTAGAGCATTGTTCATCTTCAATGTTTATGTGGGCTTTCTGGTGTTGTTGTTGCCATTGAAGACCAGCCTTAATCCATAGTGATCTGATAGGATGCATGGGATTATTTCAATTGTTTTATATCTGTGGAGATTTGTTTTGTGACCAATTACATGGTCAGTTTTGGAAAAGGTACCATGAGGTGCTGAGAAAAAGGTATATTCTTTTGATGCAGGATGAAATGTTCTACAGATATCTGTTAAACCCATTTGGTTCATAGCATCTGTTAGTTTCACGGTGTCTCTGTTTAGTTTATGTTTCCAAGATCTGTCCATTGTTAATAGTGTGGTATTGAAGTCTCCCACTATTATTGTGTGAGGTGCAATGTGTGCTTTGAGCTTTAGTAAAGTTTCTTTTATGAATGTGGGAGCTCTTGCATTCAGGGCATAGATGTTCAGAATTGAGAATTCTTCTTGGTAGATTTTTCCTTTGATGAGTATGAAGTGTACTTATTTATCTTTTTTGATGACTTTTGGTTGAAAGTCAATTTTATCCAATATTAGAATGGCTACTCTAGACTGTTTCTTGGGGCCATGTGCCTTGAAAATTGTTTTCCAACCCTTTACTCTGAGGTAGTGTTTTTCTTTAACATGAAGGCTCATTTCCTAGATGCAGCAAAATGCTGGGTCTTCTTAATGGATCCAGTCTGTCAGTCTATGTCTTTTTGTTGGGAAATTGAGACCATTGATATTAAGAGATATTAAATAATAGTGATTGTTGTTTCCTGTTATTTTTGATGTTGTGTATATGTTTGTGAGGCTATCTTCTTTTGAGTTTGTTGAAAGATTACTTTCTTGCTTTCTCTTGGGTGTAATTTCCCTCCTTGAGTTGTCATTTTCCATGTATTATTCTTTGTAGGGCTGGGTTTGTGGAAACATACTGTGTAAATTTGGATTTGTCATAGAATATTTTGCTTTCACCATCTATAATTATTGAGAGTTTTGCTGGGTATGGCAGCCGGGGCTGGCATTTGTGTTCTCTTAGAGTCTGTATGAGATCTGCCCAGGATCTTCTAGCTTTCATAGTGTCTGGTGAGAAGTCTGCTGTAATTTTGATAGATCTGCCTTTATATGTTACTTGCCCTTTTTCCCTTACTGCTTTTAATATTCTTTCCTTGTTTTGTGTATCCAGTGTTTTGACTATAATGTGACAGGAGGAATTTCTTTTCTGGTCCAGTCTTTTTAGCGTTCTGTAGGCTTCTTGTATATTTATGTTCATCTCTTTCGTTAGGTTAGGGAAGTTTTCTTCTATAATTTTGTTGAAGATATTTACTGGTTCTTTAAGTTGGGAGACTTCACTCTCTTCTATACCTATTATCCTCAGGTTCTGTCTTCTCATTGTATCCTGGATATCTTGGATGTTTTGTGTTTGGAGCTTTTTGGATTTTGTGTATTCTTTGACTGTTGTGTCCATGTTTTCTATGGTATCTTCCGCACCTGAGATTCTCTCTTCCATCTCTTGTATTCTGTTGGTGATGCTTGTATCTATGACTCCTGATTTCTTTCCTATGTTCTCTAACTCCAGGGTTGTCTTCGTTTGTGATTTTTTTATTGTTTCTATTTCTGTTTTTAATTCCTGAATGGTTTTGTTCATTTGTTTGATTGTAATTCTTTAAGGGATTTTTGTTTGTCCTCTTTAAGGGTTTCCAGTTGTTTACCTGTGTTCTCTTGTATTTCTTTAAGGGAGTTATTTATTTCCTTCTTAAAATCTTCTATCATCCTCTTGAGATGTGATTTTAAGTCTGAGTTTTCCTTTTCTGGTGTGTTGGGATATCCAGGGCTGGCTGTGGTGGGAGAGCTGGGTTCTGATGAAGCCAAGTAGTCTTGGTTTCTGTTCCTTGTTTTCTTGCCCTTGCCTTTTGCCATCTGGTTATCTGTGGTGTTAGCTGGTCTTTCTCTCTCTGACTGTGGCTTGTCTTTCCTGCAAGCCCAGGTGTCAATACTCCTTGGAGACCAGTTCTCTCTGAGATGAATTTGGGTTTGGAGTGTTGCAGTGCAGGCTCCTCTCTGGGGTGCAGGCAGAAGCAGGAAGGATCTAATCCCTACCTGACCCTTGTTTCCTGTGTCCTGATGGCTCTACTAGGGTCTCTCTTGGTCCAGTGAATTTGAAAAGAAGTGATGGTCTTGATTGTGCTTAAAGGTGTGTCAGCATTCCTGGTATACCAGCTCTTTCCTGGCACTATTTGAGTATGGAGCCCTGTGTCACAGGATCTGCTCTCCCACCACCGAAAGAAACCATATCCCTGTTCCTCAGTCCCTGTGACCTGGGAATTCCAGTTAGGTCCCTCTGATCAGTCAGTCTTGTCCCCACTCCTGGAAGGCTAGCTTTCTCCCAGCGCTATTTGGCTATGGAACCCTCTTGGCCCAGGCAGAGGTCTTCTGCCTCAGGTGGAAACCAGCAGTCTCCTACCTCCAGGCTGTTTCTCAGTCCCTGTGTCTGGAGCCCTCTTGTTGCTGGCTTTTCCACACACATGGGTGGCTCGCTTTCTCCTGGCACTGTTTGGCTATGGAGCCTTGTTGGCCCAGGCAGAGGTCTCCTGCCACAGGTGGAAACCAACAGGCTCTTACCTCCCGGCTGTTTGTAGATTGTTCTTTTCCTCATCTCCTCCTCCAAGAACTTGATACCTTAATTTTGCCACAAACCGAAACTCATTAATTCTCTGATATAATGGTATCTTCCATTCAGGAGATGCTTGAAGCTACCCTGACTGGCAATGACCTTTGACATTTTACTGATACATTTGAAGAGTTATTTTTAGGCTCATTGATTTAACTGTTCAATCTAGAAAGAAAATCTTGGTGCTATATGTCACAGTATTTTAGAAAATTTCAAACATACCTGGTTAAAAGACATCAATCCCATGTGAGATTAAGTGTTTATGTTGCTTTGGACACTGTTCTCAGTTCTGAAAAATGATGAATAAGCAATATAATCTGTATCTGTAGAACTCTTTGTATGATATGGCCTGTTGATAAGATATGGGCAGAACTACTAAAGATGCAGTGATAAGGCAGGGAATGTTGCAGTGGTAGGCTAGACACATTTGAGTGACAGAAAACATTTCTGAGAAAATGAGAGAGATAAATAAGAGTAAAATGGTTAATGGAGAATGCTGACTGACTCTAAAATAAAAGGAAAGAGGTGATGTGAGCCCCCGAAAAGAAGAAAAAGTTGTAAATTTAGTCAAATGACAGAAGCTGAAGAGGTTTACTATATGTGTCCATGCCAATAGCAAGGATCAGTGACTGTTGTCACTGGGCATGGAACAGGATTCAGGTCCTATGGCGTCATTATAAAACAATGAAATATATAGGTGAAAAGCTATAGGTTTTGAGGAAAGAATGTGGTCTGTTCTTTGTTAAATTCCTCTGTCAGCAGAACTAATTTAAGATTACTTGATATCAGAGGTAAAAGCACAACAGGTAGGTTCGGTGGTTCTGGTGAGTTATAACGTGGTATGTATGGACAAACAAGGAATGCTGGAAGAATATGGTCAAATAATTCAGATACCTAGGAACAGATTTGATAAAGAAAGGAAAGTCAGCATTGAACCAAGCTGTCACAGTCCATTCCCTTCTATACAGTCACAGGATGTACAATTGTCCTCCATTCAAAGATATCATATGCAAGTTTCCTATTCCCTATCAATAGATGAGCTTTGTACAAAACGTGCATCAGCTGACTGACTACCAGAAGACTAAAACAAAAAGTGAACATAGAGCCAGAAAGGTATAAAGAAAGGTCTTTCAGATTTTATTTTCACTTAAAAAATCTTATGTACTATTTAATTATTACATTTAATTTTAGTTGATAGGGTTTCATTTAGTTATCTCCAGATTAAGTAGAATTTGCTGAAATGTAAAACATGTGAAATACCCATTGTCTAACCTGACATAAGCAAAATATACATACTAAAATACAGCTAGAATTACATAGTCCACTGAAGTCATTATAAACCATCTCTTATTCAATGTCTTGGAGGAATTGACTACAGGACATAATTTATAATCTAAAAACTGTACTTTCTTTAATATATGCACTTTTATCATGGCCAACCTTTACTTTATTGTTTGATTTTTCTTTTATTGAAAATAGACTTTTTTCATACTATGTGTTCTGATATGGATTACCTTAATCAGGACTCCTGAACTCTTTGAGATTTGATAATAAGTCCTGTTCTCCTTCAACTCAAATCTAAAGGGCAAATGGTGATGAAGACAAACAATCCTTAGTTTGGAATATGGTGCAAGAAAACTGTTATGAAAATAAGGTCATTCCTGGCATCAGGTCTCTCTGTAGAATTCTTATTTACGTAGCATCTCATATCCTCTTCTGATTTATTTCCTATCACAGAAGGAATGTGTTCATGATGGTGAGTTTGATAGAAGAAGCACAGTATGGGTACCTCGGCTCGGCCTTTCCACATCTAGCCTGTGTTACTTAGCAACAACTCCAACATCTTCCCAATGCACATAGCTGAGAGTAACCCATTGTTCATTTTACAAGAGTCTTTCTCAAAACTTATTTCTAGACATGACCTAACTCGGTTCTCTTATTCAATTCTCCCATATCCTTTCCTTTTTGTCTTTTATTTATATCTTCTTTTAAATATGTCTTCATTTTATACTTAAGTATTATTTCTTCATTTATGTACTATTCCCTCTTTCATGTCAACATAAATGATAAATCATGTTTTATTTAAAAACAAATTTGTTCTTCATTGTGCTTCCTATTTCTCCTTAGCACTTCTTGCAAAGAAGATAAACACATTTTTATATTTAAAATAAAACTTTCCTTTCCTTATACTAAATTACCTGGGAATTTATTAATTTCAGAATAAATATCTCCTTTTGTAAATGTGATTAATTAGAGAAAAATTTTATTGCATTCATATTTAGATCTGTCCTGAAGCCATATCAGCCTATACATTATCCCAAATTTTCTGGAATATTCCTGGAATACCTACCTTTCCTTGAGTTCTTATTCATTGTACACTACTTTAAGAAGGGCTCAAAACATACTTTCTGAATAGATTGACCTTGATATAATTTTATATTTATATGCCATGTTTCTCTACACATAAGCATGCTACAAGAAATTCTTTCTAAATTTCTCTACTTGTAAAACCTTTTTCTTTTTCTTTTTTTTTTAATGGAATAGTAGTTTTTCCCATTTTTTAATTAGATATTTTCTATATTTACATTTCACATGTTATCCCTTTCCTGGTCTCTCCCTAAAACCCCCTATCTCATCCTCACTTCCTGTGCTTCTATGAGGGTGTTCCCTCACCCACCCACTCCTGCCTCCCCGCCCTCACATTCTCCTACACTGGGACATCAAGACTTCACAGGACCAAGGGCCTCTTCTCCTACTGATGCCTGACAAGGGCGTTCTCTGGTACATAAGTGACTGGAGCCGTGAGTCCCTCCATGTGTACTTCTTGGTTGGTGGTTTAGTCCCTGGGAGCTCTGGGGGGGGTCTGGTTGGTTGATATTATTCTTCCAATGGGTTTGTAAACGCCTTCAGCTCCTTCAGTTCTTTCTCTAACTTCTCCATTGGTGACCCTGTGCTCAGCCCAATGGTTAGGTGCCAACATCTACCTCTGTATTTGTCAGGCTCTGGCAGAACATCTCAAGAGACAGCTATATCAGGCTCCCATCACTATGCACTTTATTTTTTCAACGATCAATAATTTATTTATTTATTTTTCATACTTTATTTACATTTCAAGAGTTTCCCCCTTTCCAGATCTCCCCTTTGGAACCTCCCCATTCCTTCTCCCCTCCCGCTGCCACTATGGGGGTAATCCCCCACCCACCCACCCATCCAGTCTTGTCTTCCCTCCTTGACATTCCCTTATACTGGGGGATCTAACACTCTCAGGCCCAAGGGCCTTTCCTCCATCTGATGGCGAACAAGACCCTCTTCTGCTGCATATGTGACCAGCACCATGGGTCCCTCCATGTGTATTCTTTGGTTGGTAATTCAGTCTCCGGTAGTATCGAGGGGTCAGGTCAGTTGCCACTGTTGCTCCCTCAAACTCCTTCAGCTCCTTCAGTCGCTTCTCCAAGTCCCCCATCTGTGTCCTCACACTCAGCCCTACTGTTGTTGTGAAGTGACTCTTGGGTATTTCGAACATTTGGACTAAAAAAACTTGTCAATGAGTACATACCATGTTCATTCTTTTGTGACTGCATTACCTCTCTCAGGATGATATTTTCAAGTTCCATCCATTTGACTGAGAATTTCATGAAGTCATTGTTTTTAATAGCTACGTAGTACTCCATTGTGTAAATGTACCACATTTTCTGTATCCATATCTCAGTTGAGAGACATCTGGATTGTTTCTAGTTTCTGGCTATTATAAATATGGCTGCTATAAACATAGTGGAACATGTGTGTTTATTACATGTAGGATTGGTAAAGATCTTTTCCCAATCTGTAGGTTGCAGTTTTGTCCTATTTACAGTATCCTTTGCCTTACAGAAGCTTTGTAATTTTATGAGGTCCCCTCTGTTGATTCTTGATCTTAGAGCACAAGCCATTGGTGTTCTGTTCAGGAACTTTTCCCCTGTGCCCATGTGTTCAAGACTTTTCCCCACTTTCTCTTCTATTAGATTCAGTGTATCTGGTTTTATATGGAGGTCCTTGATCCACTTGGACTCGAGCTTTGTACAAGGAGATAGGAATGGATCAATTTGCAATCTTCTACATGTAGACAGCCAGTTGAACCAGCACCATTTTCTCTGTTTGCCACAGTTCTACTGTTATGAAGAGACATCATGACCAATATAATACTTATAGAAAACATTTAAATGGAGAGTTGCTTATAGTTTCAGAAGTTCGTACATTATGATCATAGCAGGAAGCATGATAGCAGACAGGCATGGTGCTCGAAAAGTAACTGAAAACACCATCCTAATCTGTTAGCAGAATTGTTGGTGGAGGCAGGGGTTGTTGAGGAGCTTTCCTTGGGCTGTTGAAACCTAAAATCCTAGCCCAAGTGACACACAAATTTCAAAAGACCATACCTCCTAATCCTTTTCAAATATTGCAATGTCTAGTGACTAAATAGTCAAATATATAATACTTTGGGGGCCATTCTTATTCAAACCACCACAACTTATAAGAAAAATATTTTTTTTCCCTGAAGATACACATCAAGGGTAATTTTTCTTAAGGTATGAATTGTAGATAAGATAGACTAAGTGGGTTTTTGTTTTATTTTGTTTTGTTTTTGTTTTTGTTTTTTATAGAATTTTGTAAACATAAATGAACTTGTTATAATATCTATATTGCTTTTACAATAGAATAGGTTATGTTCTTGGCTTAGTTTCACATTTTTGGATATTACTATCCAGAACAACAAAACCTAGAACTATTGATTGTAAAAACTTAACTTTTTTCTATTATTTAAAAATAGTGCAGAATGATAGAATATAGTTTTTATATGTTTTCATCTTATTTAATATCGTCATCTTACTTTTGTTATAAGGAATTTCTAGGAAATTTGTATCATTGTTTCTGAAGATAGACTATTCCATACTTCTTTTTGTCTTCCAAGACTATTCATTTGGAATTCTGTACTCAATAAGTACTTACTATCAGTAAGTACTTGTTAACTTAGTTGGCCAAAAGAAAGAAAGAAAGAAAGAGAGAGAGAGAAAGAAAGACTTTTTTGACATCTGCCCTTTTTTATTATAAAGGAGAGTCATTTTATGTGTGCAAAATGTAGGAACCAGATATCCAAAAAGAAGACATTAGTATCCTTGGTGACTCACATGTCATGTTGACTCAGAATCACAGGGAACTTCAGATAAGGTAAAATATTGGTAAGTATGCTCATTTTCAAGACATACAAAAAACACTGCTAAAAAGATAAAAACAATTCAAATGTTGTTGCACTATGACATGTAAAAATTTTAAAAACTATAAAATCATAGCTTGTAAGTTTGGTGACTTAAATATGCTTGCCCCAAGAGAAGTGGCACTATTAGAAGGTGTGGCCTTGTTGGAGGATGTATATCACTGTGAAGGTAGGATTTGATGTTCCTATGCTGAACCTTTACCCAGTAAAGGAGAGGCCCTTCTAGTGGTTGCTTGCAGAAGAAACAGTCTCCTTCTGGCTGCCTTTGGATCAAGATATAACCCTGCATCCTGCCATGCTTCTTGCCATGATGATTATGGATTGGACCTATGAAACTGTAAGTCCCAATTAAATTATTTCCATTATAAGAGTTACCTAGATCATGTTGTCCCTTCAAAGCAATGGGAACTCTGAAACAGAAGTTGGTACCAGGAATGGAATATTGTTATGATAGGCCAGATCATGTTTTTGTTTGGAGGAATGTGAATTTTGGGACTTTAGATTTAGAAAACAGTGGAATGCTTTAAGTGGGGCTTAATGGTTTGTCTTAGCAAGAATATGGAAGACTTTGGTGCTGAGGATTATTTGATCAATGGGGGCCTGGCTCAAGTGGTTTCAGAGGAGAAGAATGTGGCCTAGAGACTATTTTTTTGTGAAGAATGTGGCTTCTTTTTCACTTGTCTGAACAGTGTGTTTAAGGCTAAAGTGAAGAGATTTAAATTAATTGTATTAGCAAAGAAAATCTCAATACAAAACTGTATAAAGTCTGTTCTATGGTTAGTAATGTTCACTCCCATGAAGAGCAATTTGATGAAAAAGAACAAGCTGAGAAAGGACAAATATAAAATGTATGGTTTATGAATTAATGGGATACCAGGAAGTAGAATGTAGCTGAATCCTGTGTTCAAGGAGATATACAGATAAAGGGAATATTGAGTTCAAAGCAAGATCCCACCTAAATAAGCCAATTATATGATTGCAGTTGAACAAGGGATAATTATATATTGTTAGACATTATTATGGTCTGGTTATTATTTATTTGGACATTTAATCTGACATGAACTACTATCCAGAAATGGATGGCACTTCTGTGATTCAGATCTTGAGGCAGGACGATTCAGGCTTTTGATCTATATCTTGAGGCACAGTGGACATGAAAAGCTTTACTCCAGGCATGGTGGACCACGGTTTTAATGCCATCAGGAGACAGAGGTATGCCAATTTCTGAATTCGAAATCTGTTTACAGAGCAAGTTCTAGGACTTCCTAGCCTAGGCAGTGAAGGATATAGTAAAACAAGGGGGCCATGTTCCACCCCAAGCAAGCAGAAGAACCTGGCTGTTTTGGCCATGTAGCTCTAGCTTTTAAATCAAGAGTAGAAGGGGTTACTTTGACAATTGATGTTAGTTAACTAGAGTTAAGAAATTAGTGGTGATTAAGAAAAGGTCAGCAACACTGAGGTGAAATATTCTGTGAAATGTTATTAAGAGCACAAAGAAGCTATGTTCCAGAGACAGACATCCTGCTGGCAGGCAGACCTGGTAACATGTAAGAATCACTCAGGTGATACTGGTTTTGAAAGCATGAAGGATTTGTGGAGAACAGCTAAGGCTAGGCACTGTGTGTGGCCAAGAAAGGCCATTAGTAAAGGTGCAGCCTCAGAGGAGTCCAGAAAATCATGGATGTATCCTAGACATTGGAACAAGAAGCTATGAAGTTGAAGTTGCCTTGGAGCCCCAAAGATGTAAGAGATGCAAGAACCATGTGATACCTGCCAAAGAAAGCAGCTAAAAGGGAGTGGAAACAGCCCAAGAGAAGGAATTGTATTGCAATCAGCAAAGCTGAAAGGAGTTGGATATCAGATATACACAGAGTTTGCAGTTTGCCCAACTAGTTTTTTTGTAGTCCTTTGGTCCAGTATTTCCTCACTATAATATTTTGGAATGGTAATGTATATCCTGTGATGTTGGAAGTATATAATCTGCTTTTTTATTTATATTTTGTAGAGGATTACAGTTAAGAAATTTTTATGAATGTCAGAAAAGACTTTGGATTTTGGACTTTTAATCACTGTTGAGATTGTGATAGACTATGGGGACTTTTGAAGTTAGGCTAAATGTATTTTACCTTATGCTATAACTAGCTATAGGCTCCATAGATTTCTGAGTTTGGACAAGTCTATGGGGACCAGGGAATGGAGTACGGTGGTTTGGCCCATGGAAATGGGAAGTGTGCAATGTTAGAGTAGATGTGGCCTTGGCTCTTATGCTCAGGCTCTGCCAAGAAACCCTTTTCCTGGCTGCCTGCCAATGATTACATCTTCTTTCTAGCCAGTTTCTTTCTGGCTTCCTTTGGATCAAGATGCAGAAGTCTCAGCTCCGTCTCTAGCACCATGTTTGTCTGCATGTTGCTATACTTCCTGACATGATTGATAATGGACTGAATCTCTGAAACCGTATACCAGCTCTAATTTAAAGTTTTCCTTTATACAGGTTGCCTTGAACATGGTGTATCTTCACAGCAATGGAAATCCAAGACGGTAAGTAAACTAAAAGCTGACAAAATTTACCTACGAGACTCAGTATAGAACTAAACAGGACTGGTCAATAAACAAACCAACAAACAAATCAAGTAAATGAGATGGTTCTTAATGATATTCTGCTATAATCATAGATAGGTTTCTGCCCAATTATCCTCACATGGGTGTCATCCTTTAACTCATGAAAGCAGATGCAGAGATACACAGCCAGACACTAGGCAGATTCAGGGAAACCCCACAGAAGAGAACTAAGAAGGATTATAAGAGATAGAGGTGTTGCAACATGAGAGCTGAGCCTACAGCCTCTACTAAGCAAGGTTCATAGAGCCTCACAGAGTTTGAAACAACTAACAAAATATGACACACAATGATAAGATCTTTTGTTGTTCAATAGAAGAAATACTTTAAAGCAAAAATGGAATGTGAATATGGGTGATTAAAAAGAAGAGAAAGATGACATTAAATGATTATTTTAGACCCTCCTTTTGGCTTGTTCCTTCCACCTGGGCAGATTACCAGCTTGACTACTCCTCTGTAGACTCCACAGTCTGAAGGCCTCTCAGGAGATCTGCTGCACCCAAAGCAAGAGTTTCCATGTTCTAAAGGACCCCAGTAGATCTTCTACACTTAGGGCAACAAGGCAGACGATCAATGTCTCTGAAGATCCCACATTCTGAAGGCCTCCCAGGAGATCTGCTCCAGCCAGGGCCACAGGTCTCCCAGGAGATCTGCATCAACCAAAAAACATAGGAGGCTGACTCCAGATAGAGATACCCAGGCCAGTTAACACCAGAGATATCCAGATGGCAAGAGGCAAGTGCGAGACTATAAACAACAGAAGCCAATATACTCTGGCACCATCAGAACCCAGTTCTCCCACTGCAGCAAACCCTGGATACCCCCAAACACCTGAAAACCAGGATGATAACCTAAATTCCTATGTCATGAAGAGTCCTTTAAGGAGGATATAAATAACTCATTGAAAGAAATACAGGAGAATACAGGTAAATGGGTAGAAACTCTTAAAGAGGAAAGAAATAAATCCTTTAAAGAAACAAGTGAAAACACAATCAAACAGATGAAGGAATTGAAAAGGCATTCCAAGACATAAAAATGGAAGTAGAAACAATAAAGAAAATACAAATGGTAACAACCCTGGAAATGGAAAACCTAGGAAAGGGGTCAGGAGCTACAGATGCAAGCATCAACAACAGATTATAAGAGCTATAAGAGAGAATCACAGGTGTAGAAGATAACTTAGAAGATATTGACACAACTGTCAAAGAAAACTCAAACATAAAAAACTCCTCATTCAAAGCATCCAGGACACAATGAAAGGACCAAAACTAAGAATAATAGGAATAGAAGAGTGTAAAGATTGCCAGCTCAAAGGACCAGAAAATATTTTCAACAAAATCATAGAAGAGAATTTCCCCAACCTAAAGAAAGAAATGGCCACAAATGTACAAGAAGCCTACAGAACACTAAATAAATTAATTTGAGATGTAAATGAGTGGATAGATTAATTTAAAAAATTATAAAAAAATAATGAAAATGGCCATCTTATAAAAAACAATCTACAGATTCAACACAATCACCAGCAAAATTCCAACACAGTTCTTCAAAGTCATGGAAAGAGCAACTCTCAATTTCTTATGGAAAAACAAAAACCTAGGGTAGGGAAAACAATTCTTAACAATAAAATAACTTCTGAAGAAATCACCATACCAGACCTCAAGATGTACTACAGAGCAG
This sequence comes from Rhynchomys soricoides, assembly GCA_019843965.1. Classification (NCBI taxonomy): domain Eukaryota; kingdom Metazoa; phylum Chordata; class Mammalia; order Rodentia; family Muridae; genus Rhynchomys; species Rhynchomys soricoides. The sequence continues at coordinate 3,195,502 of JADRCH010000117.1, forward strand.
TGGTGATAAAAACTGCATGATATTGGTACAGAGACAGACAGGTTGAACAATGGAATAGAATTATAGACCCTGAATTAAAACCACACACTTATGGCCACTTGATATTTGAAAAAGGAACAACAACAACAACAACAACAACAACAACAACAAATACAATGGACCAAAGAAAACATCTTCAATAAATGGTGCTGGTCTAACTGGTAATGAGTATATATAAAAATGAAAATAGATCCATGTTTGTCACCTTGCACAAAGCTCATGTATACGGACCAAGGACCTAAAACAAACAAACAAACAAAAACAAAAACAAAAAAACAAGATACCCTGAATCTAATATAAGAAAAACTTGGAAGAGCCTTAAACTCATTGGCATGTGAGTAAAAGATATCCTAAACTGAACTCCCATGTCTCACGTTCTAAGATCAAGAATTGATGAATGGGACCTCACGAAACTGAAAAGTTTCTGTAAAGTGAAGGACATAGTCAATAAGACAAACTGGCAAATTAGAGATTGGGAAAAAAACTTCACTAAACCCACATCCAATAGAAGGTTAATTTCCAAAATATATAAAGAACTCAAGAAGCTAACCTCCAATAAAACCAAACAACCCAATCAAAAAATGGGGTATTGAGCTAAACAGGGAATTCACAACACAGGAATGTTTAATGGCCTAGAATGACTTAAAGAAATGTCAAAAGTCCTTAGTCATCAGGAAAATGCAGATCAAAATACCTCTGAGATTCCATCTTACACCAATCAGAATGGCTAAGATCCCAAACTAAGTTGACAGCACATGTTGGCTAGACTGTGAAGAAAGAGTTACACTCCTCCATTGCTGGTGGGATTGCAAACTGATAGAACCACTCTGGAAATCAATCTGGAGGTTCCTCGGAAAATTGGAAATAGATCTACATTTCCAATGTAGATCTACATCCATAGTCGCAGCTTTACCAATTGTGAGCATATACCCAAAAGATGCCCCATCATACCACCAGGGCAGTTGCTGCACTATGTTTATAGTGTCTTTATCTGTGATAGCCAGAAGCTGGAAACAATCCTCATGTCTAACAAAGGAAGAATGGATACAGAAAGTGTGGTTCATTTACACAATGGAATAGTATTCAGCTATTAAAAGCAAGGACACCATGAGTTTTGCAGGCAAATGGATGGAACTATAAAATATCATCCTGAATGAGGTAACTCGGACCAAAAAACACATGCATGGTAGGTACTCACTAATAGGTTGACATTACCCCAAAACGTGTAGAATACCCAGGATACAATCCAGAAAACTCAAGAACATTATTAAACTGAAGGGCCCAAGTGAGGATGCTTCAGTCCCACTTGGGAGTGAGAAGAAAGCATTCATATGAGGCAGAGGGAGGGAACTGTGTGGGAGAGAGGAGGGAGGGGGAAAGGGGAACATGATCAAGTATTGTAGCAGGGCAGCAGAATGAATGGAAATATGCAACCTTGGGGACTGGAAGGTGGGGGAACTATCTAGAATGTTTCAGACACTTGAGTGGTAAGAGACTCTCAGGACTCAAAGGGAGGGACCTTAGATGAAATGCGAAACAGTGGAGAGAAGGAACTTATAGAGTCCACCTCCAGTAGAAAGTCAGGGCATCAAATGAAGGGATGCGGTTGCCATCCTATAGTAAAAAACTGACCCAGAATTTTTCCTGTATAAAAGAACTGCAGGGACAAAAATAGAGAAGAGAATGAGGGAAAGGAGTTTCAGTGACTAGCCCAACCTGGAATCCACCTGAAAGGGAGGCTCCAAGGCCTGACACTATTACTACAGATAGGAGGCTAACATGGCTGTCTTCCAAGAGGCCCAACAAGCAGCTGACTGAGACAAATGCAGATACTTACACCCAACCAATGGACTGAAGTCAGGGACCCATGTGGTTGAATTAGAGAAAGACTGGAAGAATTGAGGAGGAGGGAGACCCCATAGGAAGACCAGCAGTTTTAATTAACCTGAACCCCAGAGACCTCTTAGATACTGAGCCACCTATCAGGCAGCATACACTTGCTGGTAAGAGGCCCCTGACAAGGATACAGCAGAGGACTGCCTTGTCTAGCCTCAGTGAGAGAAGTTGTGCCTATTTCTTGAAAGACTTCAGTCCCCAGGGGGTGGGATGTGGATCTGAACATCCTGTTGGAGACAGATATGAAGAGGTATGGGATGAGGAACTTTGGGAGGGCAGATCTGGTGTGTGTGGAAGGGGAAATGATTGGACTGCAGAAAAATTAAAATAATAATAAGAAAAGTTATTATTTGAAGTAAGTACAGAACTAATGGGGTAAAATCTCAGCATTTTTTTTTTCTTTTCCATTATTGAAGTCTCAATGGGCTTCAAACAAAAGGAACTTATATGGGTCTGAGCAAGATCCTCTGCATATGTCTTATGCTTGTGTGTGTTGGTGCTGTTGTGTACCTCTTAACTGATAGTGGGTATGTGTCTCTGATTCTTTTACTCCTTTATCTGTACTTAGGATCCTTTTACTCTATAATGTTGCTTCATTCAGCTTGGATATGAGAGCTTGTGCCTAGTCTATGGTATGTTCAGTGGATATCCCTCTGAGTTCTGCTATATTTAATTTGAAGAAAAGTGTAGAAAGAGTGGATCTGGGGGAGAGCAGATGTGGAAGGAAGGAGGAATGGAAGGGAGGATACTGCAGTCAGAACATAATGCATGATAGAAGAATAAAAGTTAAAAATAAAGAGTCTGATTGCCAATGACTACACTAAACAAATGAAATCATGAATTATGTAAAACTTGTCATACCTTGTGAATTTATTGTTATTTAATAAATCCTGGTGTTATGGAAAGGTGCAAACATTTCTGTTTCTGAGAGTATGCTCAAGACAAAAAGTAATATTAACAATATTTCATGTATATATTAATGCATCTTTGGTGAAATATATATTACATTTTATGCACTTCAAAAACATCAATCATTCAAATTTATCTTTCTCTGTGACAAAATGTAATTCCCCTGCCCCTCCAGGCTTCAATAATTGTTAAGAAAAAAAATGTTGAGATTTTTCACCGTTAATTCTACATTTCCTTGAAATACTCATTTAATATCAACTTCCACTTCTTTTCAATCACCCATATTCAACTTCTATTTTTGCTTTAAAATGTTTCTTCAGCTGAACACTAAAAAATCTTGTCATTGTATGTCATATATTATTTCATTTTAATGTGCCTGTGTGTTTGTCTTTGTGAATGACTATTACATGTAAATGGAAACCTCTAAAGTTAGCATAGAGTTTCAGAGCACCTAAAACTAGAAAGCAATTGACAGCTGCCATTTGTAGGTGTTCTGGACACCACTGAGCCAGGTCTCCTGCCTCAGCATCTCATCATTTTTTAAAAAAATTCAGAACTCATTTATTGAATGAATAGTATATGCAAGAATACCTTTAAAAGGAAAATAATACGACAAACTGCAATTTTGAAAATAAAACCAACATAACAGGAAAAACAAATGCATAACATTGAGGAATGTCTGATGTATGACCCATAATGCATTCCTTATCTTTACAATAACTTAAATGTCTGTTAAAACAAAACTCTGCCTTGCTCTAAGTTTAATGTTTTTTCAAAAAGCAACAACATTCTACAACACTTTTACTTTATGATATTCGAGAGTCACACCTTTTTATCAAGTACATAGATTTGATTCAATCCAGATCTGTAGATCATGTTACTCCCTTAGTATTTTGAGTTGTATGTACTAAGCAAGTACCACCTCAAGTTTGAAGACTGCTGATCCTTGACATGAAATTCATTTCAGGTGTGGGTTTTAAAATAATAAGATGAAAGCAAAACTTACCCTCCCCCGGGAACAAAGAGGTCTTAATAAAGTATAGAAACTCAAGTCTATCCTTCTACTCTGAAGAATATTTCTTACTAATGTTTCCAGTGAGGCAATAAATGCTCCAGAACAATCTTAGATGATTTAATATTAATAATAACTAAGCACCTCATGTTTTAAAATAGAGTTTTACAAAATAAGACTCAATTCTTTCTAGATATTAATGCACATCTATTTCTTCTATGAAACTAATTTTTTGTTTGTTTACATTTGAGGAATTCAAGTTCCATTTTCTTTTTAGTGTATTCATGAAAGCCATGTATATTTGCCTTTAGTTTTCTGCAGGTGCAATACCATGGATATAGTAGTTTATCAATCTCTAGTAATGTAGGGAATAAAAGACCAGGCAGTCATATTTGTATGTGCATTTAAGTATTTGTGCACATGAATATAGCTGTGTGTGTGGTATTGTTGTTTTCTTAATTCCAATTCCCTTTTAATTCTTTTTCTTTTGACACCTTTAGTTTATCTATATTATCTCTATGTCACCTTCCCTCCCTCACTTCTTTTCTGACATGCATAAGTTATATCAAAGCAACTCACATAAAATATGATTTGTTATTCATGATACACTCAAACAGTAATCATATTTTATGCCATTTTAATTTGTAATTAATGGGTTTAGTACCAAAATTGTCCACTCTAAACTTATCAGTAATTATATTTAATTTAGTATGTTTAATCACTATAAATTATACATATTTTAGTTAAAATATATTAAAGTGTTTATAGGACATGAAACTTGAATTTGAATGATGTAATTTTAATATATAACTTTATTTAAAGAAATGTTGTGCAGCAACAATGGATACTTATAGAAATTAATTCAGTTCTTGTTGGACTGATTAGGTTCATTCTATATAGGCATTATTTTACTCCCATCATTCCTCCCTTTGTTTTGGAAATTTTTTCATCTCACTCTAGTCTAAATCCAACCAAATACCAAAAAATGACATTAGGATTAGCAGTAAGAAAAGGGTGGCAAAAATAATATTTGTATGTATGTAAGAATGTATATAAGAAAATGAATGGGAGAATGCCACATTTATTTTTTTAAGTTAAAGAAACAGAAACAGTAGACAATTGAAATTTCATCTTTTATTTATGCTCCATCAGATTTCTCAATAGCTTTGTTGTGAGACAAGTATGTCTTCCATAGCTGCCTCATTTTACAGAAGTAGAAATGAAGTCCTGAATATAAAATGTGGAGGTTGTTCTCTTACTGCAAAAATAGAAAGACCTCTATATATGCAAATATAAATTTCTATACACATGCCCAATTACAGTTCATTTCCCTGATGGATACTCCAGCACACACAGTGGATGCCCAATCAAGCCCCAAAACATGCAGAAGAGGAAAGAGATTCCTAGCTTGTGTAACTGCATTGTGATGTACACAGAGTCCTTAAATTATAGCTTCATCTTATGATTGTGCCAGCCCCAGTTCCTGGTATTAATCAAAGGCTGAATAAATGACACACTGTGGCAGATAGAGAAAGACAGTTAAACTCAGGCTGCAATGCCAGCATTATAACCTCAAAGGTGAGACTGTGCTTTGTAATTAGTGAACAGATGAATGAGAGTAGACAGAGGAGAGCTGATGAATATAAAATAAACTTGGACTCCCTCCAGCTGTTTTCAAAAGCTCCAACCTCAAGCTTGACCACAGCCACTTAACTACATATATTCTCATCATTTGTCAGTCATGACCTTTTTTCTGGTCTATTCAATCTCTTAGTATACATTCCTGGAGATTTTATGTTAATGTTTTACTTCTTTGGACTATTTCCCCTTTAATCTTTGTATAGCTTTCTAGCCATCTGTTGGTTCCTTGTTTGAATGTAGTAATTTTATGTTATTTAAAACAAACTATTTGATAAAGATACCAAGGTAGAATTAAAGATAGAATTATCAGTGGATCTGAACATGAAAAATAAAATAGAGAAGGAGCTAGACGATTATCAGGCAACAATGTAGTTTTGAACCAGAATGAAGTAGAAAGATACAGCTTAGGCAAAAACTATTTAAGTTGAACAGTGAAGTAACACATAGTGGTAGCCAAATCCTTGAGCCAAGGTTGGATATCAGGGGATTCAGATATATTTCCATGGAATATAATAACACTCAGTGGCTGACTAGGAAGCGCTCATAGGAAGTGTGTCTTGGTTATTTGTGAGGTAACAGCATCTGAAGATCACAACTATAATTTGAAGAACTAAACAATACATTTCCATGAATGTCAGAGACCCTTCTGTGGATCCTCTTTTTCTGTATCATTTTTCTACTGAATTTTATTTATTCTACTGTTTGTAATTATTATAAATGTGTTTTGCTTTTGCATACATCACTTGGTCAAAAATTCTATTTAAAGAGAACAGTATCATACTTAAGCTTTAAATTATATGCATAAAAGATATAAAATTACTTGACTTGTGAAATTATCAAGTCAGGAATTAATAAGTAGATTCTCACTAAACAATAAATGTTTTGAAAAGTAACCATCCAATCTGCTTCTAAATGGCCCTTTATGTGTCTCTTATAGAAATATTCTTTTGCACATCATGACATTGTAGCACCATGCCTTTTAAGATCACTTATGTATTTTAATTCTCAAATTTAGTGTCTGCATGTGTATCTGAATGAGGTTATATGCACAGGGGTGGAGTTGCTTTTAGAGGCCAAAAGAAATCATCAGATCCTGTAGAGCTACAGTTATAGGTGGTTATGGGTTTTCTAATGTGGGTGCTAGAAACCAAACTCAGGTAAGTTTGAAAAAGGCTGTAACCTTCTTAAACTACTGAGCAAGCACTTCAGTCCCATAGTCAATTTTTAAAAAAAGAGATATCCAATGATATCCAACAGCAAATAGGTATTACCAAAAATATATACATATGGATAATATTATATATACTAAGATGGTTTATTTATGATTTAGGAATATACATGGGTGTGTATTTACATACACACATATGCATGGATACATACACAATACATACATACATACATACATACATACACCTATATATGTAAGTAAAATTTAAAAAGCCATGATTTTGAAGGAGAGTAGAAAGGTTAGGTCCTGGAGAAAGAAAAAGGAAGGTCAAAATGTTATTATATTATAGTTGAAAAATCTCACATTTCTTTATTTATTCACTTCATTTCCTGATTGCTACCCCCTATTAGCACCCCCTCATATGGCCCCTACCCCTTCCTCCCTCCAGTTCTGCTCTGAAAGGGTGGAAGTTCCCCACTATCTTCCCACCCTTGGCAATGTTTCTTTCCTATACTCTGTCTAATCCAACACAAGCCCCACTACTTTAACTGCTTCTGCTTATATATTACAGCAATCTCAAACCTCAACTAATTCTAGTCAATGAGGCCAGTCTAATGACAAACTTTGGAAGAGTTGTAACATTTATAAAATGCTTACTTCCAAATGAATACCACCATAGATAACTCGTTTCTAGCACTTAAGTGTGTAGTGGATACTTTCTAGCCAGTTAATGACCCAGTTATTTCATTTTGTCCTGAGATTTCACATCCATCCAAACATTTCTTGCTATTTTAAAGATTCACATTATTCACATTTTAGATATTAATGGGATACTCTTTGTCTCTGTAGATTTCAAAGACCTTTGGAGAAGGAAAAGTGTACATCATTTACACTTCTTTCTCTGCAATTCTTATTAATTATTTCTTTGCTGCAAGATAAAAAACGTATGAATTAAGAGACTGAGGCAAACAGTAAGTTCTACATTTAATGCTTAATTGGTGTAAAGTGAATGTCAGTGATCCCAAAGATACACTCAGTGACTTCCTTGTAAAAGTCGTTGAATTGTCTTCAAAATTCTGTTTTACTATCCATACACATGGTACTTATGCTGCCAATTAGATGATGCCATCAGGGTTCTGAGACTCAAGTTGATAAAGTGTTTGCCATGTAAGCATGAGGACTTGACCTCAGATCCTCATCACTCAAGTGAAAATGATGGAAAAATAAAGAAAGAAAAGGAAAGGCTGCATAGTGCACATCTGCAGCTTCTGTAATTCAGGCACTAGAAAAGAACAGACAGGAGACTAACTTACCAGAAAGCCTAGCTGGGCCACTTAGCCCAGTGTTCAGAGAGGAACTTGACAACAACAAAAACAATATGTGGGGCAAAGAGCATAACCCTTAAAATTGTTCTTGCTCTGCAAGTATACAGACCAGTGTTCAGATCCCCAGAACTCATATATATGGTGATAATTCTAGCCATGGAAGGTGGAGACAGTGGATACCCAGAACATTCTGTATAGTGAGACTAGCCACATCTGTAAGCCCTGGGTTTGATTGTGAGCTGACTCCATGAATAATTTAGAAGAGCTTTGAAGGGTTATTCAGGACATCAATATCAGATTTTCGCATGCATGTGCATACATGTAAACATGCATCTCTATACATAGGTACACACATGTACATCTGTGTATCACATACATATACTTTCCATATATAATATATATATATTAAAAATTAAGGTGCATAATCACCTAAACAAAAGATAGAGGGTTTGTTATTATGTTTATGTGTTATACATATATATATATATATATATATATATATATATATATATGTGTGTGTGTGTGTGTGTGTGTGTGTGTATTTATATAAAATACTGATAAAACATTCATGCCTACTAGTGTCCATATGGATTGCATATGAACCTATTTCCTCAGGAGGCAGGTTTGTCACATTCATTGACGATGTTCCCATGCTTCTGTCCTTGGGACCCTTTGCAAACCTTCATAGGTTTTGATCTTATATCATTTGTCTACTTCTAACTCTCTGATCTCATTTGCTATCGTTTATATCACAATGTGTATATGATGCTCTCAGGGTTTAATTTAGATTTCATCTAAATATCTTCCGTTTGAAAATTTCTCTTGTCACTGTCCTTAATGTAATTTGCTCTAACTGGAACTTTTGTATAGAAAGTAATGCATTGGAGGAAGGTTACACTGACTGGCCTTCTACCTGGCCTATACTAAATTCCCTTCTCAGCTCCCATAATGACTTTCACTTTCTCATTATTAGATTTCATATTGTGTTACAATTGATTTAGTGAACTGAACAAGTCGTTAGAAAAGCTACCATTTATACTTTTGCAACTCACAGAGTACCTAAGTGTGTAAGTAGACATTGGTTGAAGAAAAAGGATGAAATGAAGGATAGTTGAAATGACGTCAGAAGCCAAACAGGCAGGGAAGGAGGCAAGAAGGCAGGGAAGAAGGAAGGAAGGAAGGAAGGAAGGGAGGGAGAGACGGAGGAAGGAAGGGAGGGAGGGAGGGAGGGAGGGAGGGAGGGAGGGAGAGAGGGAGGGAGGGAGGAAGAAAGGAAGGAAGGAAGGAAGGGAGGAGGGGAGGAAGGAAGAAAGGAAGGAAAGGAAGGAAGGGAAGGATGAGGGAGGGACAAAGGAGGGAAGGAGAAAGGAAGGAGGGAGGGAGAGAAGGATATAGGGATCAAAGAAGAGAAAAAAGAAATGAAAAGACTGAAGACAGGATCAGATGAAGGAGGTTCTCATAAACCATCAATTTACTTAGAACATATTTGTAAACCAATGAATTAAAGTCTGAACAAGTTTCTTCTTACTGGTTGTAGATAGTGGGGGAAGTAACTTCCCATTTTGTATTACTAATGAATAGTTTCCAAGCCATGACATGTTTAAGGAATTGTTCTTGCACTTTTGCAATTTTAGAAAAGAAATCTAGTACATGCTCACGTAGTTCATGCTGTGTTTCCCTTCAATACCCTCAGTAGAAGGGCCAAATTCTAGCGCAAGAGTGAAAGCCTCACTCACCAATGCCCAGTGCTGCTGAGGAATCCAAGGATACATGCTGGCTGAATCATGTGGGATATTGCTGTCTTGCTTTAGCTCCAGGTATTACCTAATTACAGTTGTCAATAAAGATAAAAACATGAATATAAGAGCACTGGCTATTCACTCTGAATCACAGGCTCATAGATTCACATTGTCTCTCGCACACCCCCACTCTACAAGTTCACTTTAACATACACAAGGTTAATGAGTTACAAGATAGTGGCTATAGGTTTTTCCTTTTCTTTTTTCTTTCTTTTTTTTCCCCCCTGGATCTGGCATTCTGTCCTCCCAGTCTCCCCACACTGTGAATGACCATCAGAACCTGTTTGTAACTGGCTTGGCCCTCTTTCATTGCTGTCATCCCCTCAGGATTAGACATCATCCCTGGCCTTCAAAGCAGTATCAGGCAGCCAGATATTCTCATTTACCCACAACTCTTTGCATTATTGGGAATCAGAATATCCAGTGGCAATTTACCACATGTCGTTAATATGTTTGCTATATTTTGTTGGCACAATATGGAAGTTGATCAGCAAGCATGCACACAGGGAAAGCATATTGAAATGAGCATTACAGATCTGTCAGGCTGAAGTTTATGGCCTTTCTCTGTACTACACTGTAAGTAAAACAAGCTCTGATTGAGGCAGCCTCCTGGTTGACTCATTTGCCAAAGAGTAAGGAATTTTAATGCTGCGTTTGTCTGCATGTATTAGCTGAACAGGGTTGGGGGAGGTGGGCAGATTGCTTTGGCTTAAGGGTATTAAAGACAAGCTTGCAAGTTCTGAAGCTTTCAGCAGGTTTGGCCTCTTATCTTCTTAGCGTCTTATAGATTTTGGAGATGTAGTACCCTGGAGTTTTAATACTCAGTTTGCAAATCCTCCTTTTAAACCCAACACATTGAAATGCAATGGGGACCAAGAGAAAAGCGAAATATTCACAAAGGAATGGCACTGAAAATAAAATCAAATAAATAAATATGACAGAATTAAAAGAGGCATTGAGATTCATTATCTTGAGTTATGAAGTATGACAGATGTAAAAATCTTTACACCTTTCTTTATTCCTGCACAGGCACATTCCATGATCGCTCAGGCTTGTTCATGAGGGAGTTACATGCTCTGAATAGGACTTTGTAGTTGCCAACCCCATTTAAGGCAATAGCAAAGCTTTATAAGTCTAAATTAAAACTCTAGAAAATGAATTTTTAAAAATGCTTTATGTTTCTTCTCTTAGGCAAAGCGTAGGAAGTTTGTGTACAGAGACTGTATTTCTGGGCACTAGAATAGATCTGCTTCTATGATTGGGGGAGAGTTGAATATTTTTCAGTGGGAATTACACAGGAAAGTGGGGACTCAGACTCTCAAGAAATGAGTATTAACCGATGCTATCTCACAGCTGGAATTCCATCACTATCCCTCTGGGAAGACTTATCCACAACATTCACCTTGTCTTCCTCCTGAGCAGGCATTTGGCAGTCCAGCAGCCAGAACTTATTTCTCATCCCAATAACGTTCAGCTGTGGTTACCTGGAAAATGCTAAGGTCATTGAACATTCCAGAGGCAGCAAACTATGCTCATTTGGCATTCCAGAAGCATTCTGAAGCTTCAGGTCATTCATTATGCCATGGTCAGCTAGTGGCCTGAGGGTCCCAGAGTTTAGTCTGTGCTTCGTAGGAAGTTGCATGGAAGATGTAATTCAGTGGTGTCGGAAATACAGAGGTCGACAAAAACAGAGAAAATAAAAAAATTAACTATAGAGTATTCTAAATTAGTTCTTAATGAAAATCATGGGGATAGTGACTGGTGCGAAGGAAGTCAAAGATTGGGGAGTTTCAAGAAAAGAAAAATTGAAGAATAAATCTAATTCTTATTAACAAATTGGTCTTGTTTTCCAAATTAGGTGGAAAATGAGATGTGAATGGCATCAGGCATTCCTATCCTATATCCCCTTATTTCTGTTCAGATTCTGGGTCATATTAACTTATTGATATGGAGTGGTTTATTTGTAAATTTTAAAAATGTTCATTTCAACTACAAAATAGGTTGTATCAATCAGATAATGAGCCACATCAAGGTATCATTCTTAAAGGTACTGAACATGAGCTGGGGACATTGCTCAGTGAGTGAAGTATTTCCTGTGCAAGTGTGAGCACCTCACAGTACCCATGTTAATGTGTGTGAGCACAAGTCTGCAACCTGTGGTGGGGTTGGGGGGTCTTGGGGACACAGACTGATACTGGGTTTGGTGGCTAGTCATTATAGCCATGTTGGTTCAATGAAACAACATGTTAAGTTTTAAGATAGAGTTATAGGAAAAGACACCAAGTTTTTATTCATGACTTATACACAAATAAGGACACACACACACACACACACACACACACACCACATACTCACAAACATATAATCCACACTTGCAGACAAAAAGGAATGTGTACATGAACATATATAAATAAAGTAATTTATAGATTTTAGAATATAATTTATCTTGATTAGGAAATATTTGAAGTGAGAAACTATCTTTAATATAGTATTAATACCCTCTAGTTTTTTGTGATCTTTTGCAGCCTATGCTTAACCATGTATTAGGCACAGAAACTACTTTGCTAACTGGAAAGATTTAGTCTGTAAAGACTATGCCTTAGTGAAAATAGTCAGTTTTTCTGTAAAGCAAGTCTTTCTCTTCTAATCCCTGTTGGTAATACAAAATTCAAGGGACATTCTATTTACTCTGAAAAAAACAATAGCATTTTATTTGTATAAGATGTCAAAGAAGGAGAAAATATATCTAATCTTCATTATATGGAATTCCTAGTTAAGACTGCCCTTCATAACTGGAGGTGAGATGAACACTCAGGTTTGGCAGTCATAAATTCTATTCTGATGGAGACAATGCTTGCGTTATTCTTCACATCAGTGGTTTGTCAATTAAAGGGAGCAAAATAGATGCCCCAAACCACCTAGGAATATATTGATACAGGATAACAAGAATCACATCAACCCAAGTTCATAAGATATATGATTGATGGGAAAGAAGGGCTCTATCAGATACCCAGAAGAGGGAAGCTGCAACAATAGGGGTGTTGGTTTAACTATGTGACATGATTTAGTATTGGAAACTAGGACCTTTGAGTTGTGCTACCTACAGGGAAGTCTGACCTGTACCTCCGCCAATAAACTCAGGCATGCTAGAGATGATATCTGTGTATACGTGGGGTCACCACAGAGGCTATAGCAACTACTTCAGAGGGTCTTAGAGTATGACATGTGAATGCACTAGGGTGCTTGTTAAAGTGGATTCTGTAATCCTCACCAGAAACAGATATCCTTGGGCAATTCTGAGTGGCCTTGAAGAAATAAAGGTCAAAGATTCTACTATACGATCCTCAAGAGAAACAGAAAACCGAGTTGAAAAGGGGTTGGTAAAGAACATCTTGTGAGTTCTTTTTCCAAGCAAGTTTTGTTTCTTTCTTACTCTAAAACCCAGGAGTAAAAGCGTTATGAGAAAACTCAGGTTTTCTGTTAGGATGAATTTATTTTTGATGGGCACAATAATATAACAGAATTTGAGAAGAGGGGCTTAAGGAAGAATACAGATTTAGAAAATATTTGTGAATACAATTTTTATTTCAAATTAACAAAGGCACATTATAATGCTTGTCTGCTACCAGGATTGAAAGGCTGAGAAATGTTTTATGAAAATCAAACTAAACAGAGTATGTGTCCTACTATACAATGCCTCTATAATATTACATATACATGTCTGTATATGATGATATTTCTTATTCTTTTCTATATATGGGAAAGAAAATTAACTCAATTTTCTTCAATATGTATTCTTTAGTATTTTGAAGATATCTTTCTAAGCTTTGTAATGTGTTATTGAAAGTAATAACTACACATTTAGCACTGATATGTGTTTCACAAAACCAGGGTCATTTTTTCCTATACTAAGTTTTCTAAGAAGCATTAGAATTTCAGGAGACTTCTAGATAGGTTTGTTCTGGTATGTCAATATATTTTATATTTTTTTTCATTGGTTGAGCCAGTTTGTGAGCAATATGTACTAGTATAGCTTGATTTCTATGCACATTTTGTTGTTAACATTTCAAGATAATCAAATTTAGAAGTTAATAAGAATATACAATGATATTCAAAGTTTTGTAATCAAGTAAATAATGGAACAGCCTCAAAGATCTGAGGGCCAAAAGCATAGATGAAATAATGTGGAGTGACCAGAGAAGTCAAAACTAGCTGATGAGAGTTCGGCAAAGTCTCTGGATCTAAAGCATCAACAATGAAAACATGAGAACTCCAATTTGAATTCCTAGAACCTACATCAAGATGAGTAGGGTAGCACATGTCTATAATCCTAGTGTTATAATTACAAAATGGAAGATGAGAAAAGAGACTCTCAAGAAACTCTCCAACCGACAGCGAGGTGTAAAGAGATGTCAGCAGCAGCAACAACAAAACCCTGAATCAGACAAAGTAGAAAGGGAAGATTGGTTCCCATGTTTGCCCTCTGTTCCCCAAATCCACACCGTGGCAGGTCCACAGACCCAAATGCATGTCTTTCCACTCTTGAACATTTGCACACGTATACACACACATAGCAAACATTTCATACATTCATGCAAATATGGAAAAAAAAAAGGTTAAGAGACTAGAAACATTCCAAAGACAGCAGTGTAGAATGGTAATACATGGTAAATGCTTGCAGACTGATTAAGTGATGTAAACTTCCTTTTCAGTACTGGAAACAAATGTCTTTTGATTTATCTCTAAGCCCACAGGTAGCCCAAAGCCTAGAATTGGGATTATTTAAAGTTGCGACAGACTTACTCCTCTTGAACCTGAGCTCTGCCTTTTATTATCTATGAAATTTTATTAATAGCAATTTAGCTACGTAAAATCTTGTCACAAGTACTTTGCATTATAGACCCAACTAAAATCTCATTAAGCAAGGTCACCAAATGTCCACACCAATAGACACTAAGTAAAGTGAAATGTGTAATGAAGAAAAAGTGCAAGAAGACTGTAGTCTTGACCTGCTACACAATAGACTATTTCCCACTTAAAAATCCGGGAAAATCTCATAACCTCATGACCACATTACTAAGACAACCACATGTGTTCCTGAAACTGACACTTCACAAGGTCTTGTTACATCTGCTTATGTTTCCAGCAGTTTCCATGGAATTCACATTTTAGTGAGAAAATATAGGAAAGAAATACTTCAGCAACGTTAGTCAATTAGAAGTGATTACAACATGTAATGATTACATATGAAGACAACAAAGTAGTGCATAGGATAGAGCTGCACACAGAGGAACATGCAACCCTTAGAGGTAGGCTCAGGAAACCCCTTGCTCAGAAATTCCTCATAGAACAGTGCTCTCCCTCAGGAGAATTTGAACCTTTTATATCAGTGAACTAGATTAAGGTGCCCAGTGTGGCCGATCCAGCCTCTCACTCCCAGATCCGGGAAAATGGTACAGAATTTCTAAACTAAAATCTAAACTCTTTGCTCTTCTGAAATTTCATGCAAGGTATCACATGAGGTCATTTTGAAATGAAGAAATGGAGACAACTTACTGTGGCCTATAATTTCCTGGTAATAGTAGTTAAGAGTCACTATTTTTCTTTTTGCATTATAAAAGGCAAAAGCAGAGCAATGTGTTTGACAGCTCAGCTTCTATTTTACCTCTCACTGATAAACATAATGACTAAAGCAAACCAATCCAAGAATATAAAATCATTAAACAAATAAAACTATTGATGTTATATGATATCCATCAGGCAAGTCTTCCCAACAGTATTGTGATTGTGTGTCTCTACCAAAATACACCTGTGACGAATCAAAAGTAAAGAGCAATACATGGAAGAAAGAGAATATACATCTAACATAGACTTATTTTATTTATTACAAGCACACACATAATGAATATATAATTAAAAGAAAAGGGGAAAGAATGGTGGCATAAGGAGAATGAGGACGAGGTGACAAATATGATAAAGTACCTTATACACAGTTTAAAATTAAATATATTAAAATACAAGCTAAAATATTTGAAAAATATGTCATCAGACTTCTTTTCATACTTCAGTGAATTGTATGTTATACTGCAATATGTCTTTGTTTCTCTCTTGAGACAATGAATTTAGTGCCTTACATGCAAATTATCTCTAAAGATATTGAGGCCAGAGATTAGAAGAGTGTATACAAATATTCAGTAATATAACCATTCAGTAAGATAAGTGCATGTAATGAACTAACATACATACAGCTTCATATATCTGTGAACTATTTCAAAATTCTATGTAATGTATTAAAAGTAGAGTTTGCATATAATTTCATTTACTCTTTTAAACCCGTTCTCAATTCCCTTGAGATATGTGCTTTACTTTTGATATCCTTTCAATAGTGAGAATTCCAAGATTGGTATATGTCTGTCACCAGATTCAACAAAGAATAACTAGCTCCCTGTAACAATGTGCAGGCACAACATGATCTTAATCCATTTCTTTTCTAAAGGATTCCCTGAGCAGACACAAGCTCCTGAACTCCCAGACTGCTTACAAATGCAACACTGCACTTCTCAGCATTTTATGACACATTTCTGAAATCAAATTTAAAAGCATAACTGAGTAGAATGAAATTAATGCCATCTGGTGATGTCAGCAACACCAGAACCTCAATAGCCTGGCTTACTTTCTAAGCCAGCTAAGGCTTCTTGATGTATTTTCAGTCTCTATTAGTACTGTGAATTCTGTGTAAAGCATGTGTGTGTGTGTGTGTGTGTGTGTGTGTGTGTGTGTGTATGTGTATGTATGTATGTGTGTGTGGTAGACAGGGCTGCAATTGTGATAAAATACATTGAGATGATAAATACAGTTGCAGAATTTCATGACACGACTTTATGTGTATAAGTTGATATTTGATGTATTTCTGTGTCCTACAGTATACAGTTAGCTTCATTATATCTTTTGATTATCACAGTCTGAGAAAAGTGCTCATGATTTTGTCTCCTTCCATTATTTATATGTGCTGTTTATAAGTAGATATAACTCCAAATTCATCTTACTTTCTACCATGTAAGGCCAATATTGCTACTGTTGATTAACTTCCTAAGGTTTTATCAAACAACTGTTCCACCTACAACTCTCATTATAATCGACTTAACACAATCTTTTACTTAAGTGTCACTTCCTCTGTGTGGACACATGCTTTCTTTCCTTGATCTCAAGATGTGCATGATTATTTTCTTCCTAACTTCTGCAATCCAATAAAGGTGGATTTATTTTTTCTGATTTTCTATATATTTTTTTTTCATTTAAGAGCCATATCAAGGCTCTTTTAGGCTATCTATAATCACTCCCTTAGTTACTTCATGACACACAATTTCTAAGTGCCATCTTTTGCTTTCTAATCTTTTTTTTCTATTTTTTCTAAACTATATTTTATCCTCAATAGAGTCTACGTATTGGATAATGACACTTGTAATAATATGGAAATATTTACAAAGTATAAAAACTTTATTTTTCATTGTTGGAATGAACATTTTGTTGATGTGTGATGTCCTTGTCATAAAAGTGTATTCAAAAATTTAAACGTGTGTTGAAATCCAGATATTAGAAACTAGTCTCCCAGATATTGGAGGAAGATATTACTATTAACTACTCAATTTCTACAACCACAGGAGGTTTCTATTTTGTAATCAAATGATTTCTAATGCAGGAATGTGGATGTATGTCACAATTTGTAATAAGTTCACTATACAAATTTGTATTTGAATGTTCAAGTACCATTTCTAATTGGAGATATTTCTATATTAACTGAGTTATTTTAACTATCAAATTTTCTACAGAATCTTCATTATAGTATCTTCTAAAAATAGATCATTGAAAGGGTTAAATGAAATATGTATAAGCAAAACATTATTGATTAGGGTATGGAAATATAGTCAGATATGCATTTTTTGAGGATAAAAATGGAATAATGCAAAAATATCCATTCACCTAATATTAATTTTCTTCTTTTGAAAGATGCTTCTTATTATATGGGAGATATTATGGGATGCTTCCTCTCTTATTTCTAATTGCTCAGACAAGTAGAGAACAATGAAGGAAACCTTAAAATTGTTTGCTAACTTACAGTTTCAAAGCTGTAGTCCCACAAACTTGTAGTAATTTAAAAATGTCTGTACCTACAAAACTCCAGGGTTATATCTTGAAATAGGTAAATTGGACAGTACTTGAATACGGCAGTTTAAGGAGTTCTGCAATGTCTAACATCAAGGCTGTATCCAGGTAACACATGTAAATACTTGATAAGTGAACATAGATATTTGGTTAGAGAAAAACTGGAGATGAAAACATAAAGCACATTGTACAGAAGTGAGAATGTTGGGAGTATAGAAACTACATCAATTGTTGATTGCATCATGACCAATTATCCAAAAATTCTTCATTTACCATCTCTGGACAGATGGTGAAATGACAGATGATGATATGACAGATGAACTGCAACCAATGTTAACATAAATGACTCACATATAGGGGGCCGATTCTTACATACATGTCTGGATTTACATTCCATGTATCCAGACATTACTCTTTTTATTATTATACATCTTTGATGTGAGCAGGTTGCTCATGATATGCCCAAAATCTTACTTCTTTTTCCTACTTTATTTACTTTTCAAATGTGTTCCCCTTTCCAAATCTCCTCTTTGGAACCTCCCTATTTCCTCCCCTCCCCTGCCTCTATGGGGGTATTCCCCCACCCATCCACCCACCACTCTTGTCTTCCCTCCTTGGCATTCTCCAAAATCTTACTTTTAAGACTTATTTTGTATTACCTTGCTAATCTGTGGGATTCTAGGCATCATCTTCCACAGTGATTTTATACACACACACACACACACACACACACACACACATACACACACACACAAACACACATCTTTAGCCCTTGATACAACTCATAGACCAAGAAGAAGGAAGACCAAAGTGTGGATGCTTCAGTCCTACTTGGAAGGGGGAACAAAATAATCATAGGAGGTAGAGGAGGGAGATACTTGGAAGGGAGAAGGGGGTGGAGGCAAAAACTGGGGCAGGTATGGAAGGAGACAGGGCAGAAGTAAAGAGAGTCAGGAAATCAAATCCGGGTGTGTAGCAGTGGAGATGGAAAACTGATGGTAGCCACAAGAAAGTCCCAGATGCCAGGAAATTAAGAGGCTCCCAAGGAACTAATGGGGATGCATTAGCTGAAATACCCAACAAAGCAGAGTTAGAACCTGTAGAGACCACATCTAGAGGTTAGACATGGCCCCTGGTTGAGGGATAGTGCCATCCACTCATCTCAAAAATATTCATACAGAATTGTTCCTGTCTAAAGGAAATGCAGGGACAGTGAGTGGAGCAGAGACTGAATGAAAAGCTATCCAAAGACTGCTCCACATGGGGATCCATCCCATATGCACTCACCAAGCCAGACACTATTGCTGACAAGAGCCTGGTATGGCTGTCCCCTGAGAGGCTCTGTCAGAGCCTGGCCAATAAAGATGTGAATGCTTGTAGCCAACTATAAGACTGAGCATGTGGAGGCCAAGGGAGGATTTAGCGGAAGGACTGCAGGAGCTGTAGTTGTTTGCAACACCATAGTAAGAACAACATTATGAACCAACTAGATCTCCTCCCCCAGAGCTCCCAGGAACTAAACCACTAACCAAAGAGTATACATGGAGTGAGTCATGGCTCCAGCTGCCTATAGAGCAGAGGATGGCCTTATCTGGAATCAATAGGGGGGAGGTCCTTGGTTCAGTGGAGACTCAATGCCCCAAAGTAGGTGAATGCTAGGGCAGTGAGGCAGGAGTGGGTGGGTTGGTGGGGGTGCTCCCTCATAGAAGCAAATGGGGAGAATGGATAGGATAGGGGGTTTGTGGACATAAACCATGAAGGGAGATAACATTTCAAATGTAAATAAATAAAATAACCAATAAAAAATTTAAAAAGAGACAAAAGCTCTATATATGTATATATGTATGTTTATATATGTATAAAGATAAGCATATATACTAAAATGTATAATTTTTCATAAGAGTCATATAGATTCTGATTAATAAAATATCAAGTAATTGCCTAATATTACATACCAACAAAGGGCAGGAACTTGTTTTGAGTCTGAGCATACAATGCCTGCTATTAACAATACCATAGATCTATAGTAATAGTATTTACCTTGCTTTCACCTTTCTGTTCAGGCCAGGACCCAGTACATGAAATTGTGCTTCTTGCATTTAGGTTTCCCAATTCAATTAACCATATCTAGAGACTCCCTCATAGATGTGTTCAGAGTGTTACTTCCTGGGACATTCTGACTCTACCAAGTTAACAATAAATACTAGCCATCACAACTTCACACCCAGATAATCTAATTAATATCCAATACAAGGAAATAAAGTCCTATTCTGGAACATTGTAGCTAAAGAAACCTTACCCACAAGTCTGAATAGAGCTTGTTTCTCTGTCCAGAGTGTGACATAATGACACTAGTTAAGTACAGTTGTGTCAAAGACATGAGTATACAATGGTGTACAGAATATATTATTTTAGTTTATGATAGTACTATTCTTTCATTTTAAGCACAAATTGGTGATTTCGGCAAAACATCTGCTAAAAACAAAAATATGGTTTGGGGTAGACTGTCTACATCATGTACTAGTAATATAGAACAATTGTGATTCTTCCAGTTTAAATGATCAACAGCAGATGCATGAAAGGATTTCTTAAACAGTTATTAGTTTGGAGCAAAAAGTTGATTCAGGAGAAAAAGATAAAAGGAATGCAGACTAAAGGACAAGTGACAGTGATAGGAGAAATAGTGGCAATTTTGACACTAATGTAACGAGCAAATATTCCATAATATGTTGAATTAGGAGTTACTTAAGAAATGTTATTTCCTATCATTGCTCAGCACTGGTGAGCAGTGTGACTTGGAGGTAAACACTTTACCTCTCTGTGACACATTTTCATGAACAGCAATTCTAGCCTGATAATTCTCCTTAGTCAGATTTGTGAAAAATAGAAATTTTAATAAGATGTCCTTGTTCAGTGAAACAAAAAGCAATATAAGAGTTTCCCAGTTAAAAGTGAAGTTGTTCCCCATTTATGGATCTGGAGAGAATTTTAAAAAGCATGTCTACAAAGCAAATACAATTAGGTCAGTCAAGCAGGTGATTCAGAGTTAAAATACACATTCACAGACATATGCATTAAAACAGATTCTACAACCATTTCTGATTTAAAAAAATATTATTATTTATTCTTTGTCAAGAAACTATCCTATTTTCCAGGCACTGGATAAGTAATTTATGAGCATTGTCTCATTTAATTTGCCAGCAACTCATGAGTTAGGAGCTACCATCGAATAATTTTGTGAATGAATTGTCTGGATTAGTCTCCAAATTTCCACCTTGCTTTAACTTTATGCTCTTTCACTCATTTCTGTGTGGACATCATCGGATAACAGTAATAATCTTTAATCTGAGTCTCCTCATTTTAAGGCCCAGCTTTTGTGGTTACCAAACACCAATGAAAAATTGCATGATGCTTCTGAGATGACTAGATCCAAGTGCTTTAGGAAAGATTACCTTACATTCCTTACTACAAGTTTAGCATATCTGCTTGTTACTTGATCCATGCGTGTTTGCTCATCCATTTCCATAACATCAGTCAGAGCCTGTCTGTTGTGGATAGCCCTAATGCTGTTTGTGTTTTGATGTTAATTCCACTTCCCCAAGAAGGGCTGCCTGGGACAAGGAGTGAATCACTTACTCAGGATTTCATGTGAACCTTCTAACGAATAAAGAATCCAATCACTGGGCAAGTAGGCAGGACTTCCGGATCAGACAGGGGAGTGTGGAGGCAGGAGAAGGAGAGTGGGCTAAAGTATGGAAGAACTGGAGGATTTAACTTAGAAAGTCTTATAATTAGGATGTTAGTTGTTGCACCCAGTGATTGAGTTACCTGTTGATTCTGAACTAAATTTGTGTGGTGTTTTCCTTCAAGCAGTGGCTCAACTGGGATCCAGAGAGCAAGGTACGGTGGCTAAGTGTGGGTTTACAAGAAGCACACCTCAAAAGGCCATGGGAATTTGGAAGCATGGGGCTGGTGTGGTAGTGACCCGCCAGTGGAAACTTTGCGAGTCGATAGCCAGATTTCGGAGCTCTGGTTCAGAGAGTTCATCAAAGATGAGAACAAGGACTGCTGATGCCTTGACAGCTATAGCATGGATTACCTTTCCCTGTATTTCATGCTGCACCTGTCAGTCACTGGCCATATGGTCTTACTCATTTTTTTCCTCAGAAACTTTTAAGAATCTTAAGAAAACAAAGCTCAATGTACTTGCACATTAGAGATGAGGAAAAAGAAGCAGAAAGCAATTCAGAGAAGTGGGTGATTTTGCACATCTCCTAGTACTGCAGGGAAAGAATTTGGTTCATGTGAAAAACAATAATTATGAAGTCATGTGAGGTACTGACACGGTCATGGTTCTTCAAACACGGTTCTAAGTGCTCTTGGGCAATTATTTAAGATCTCTTAGTTTCATTTCATTCTATTGGTAAAATTGAAGGCAAAGAAATAGGCACAGGCTGGAATGTTTCTGGCATATGTGCCCATGGCAGACATTAATAATCAATCACTGCTTTTTCCTGCTGAGCCAGCAGTGGATCTGCCTGTTCTAAGCACACACTCTAAGCAACTCTGAATGATTAGATTTGGCACATTATTTCAAATGTATCTTCCATTTCAGGATAAAATAATCTCTAACATACACTTTGGATCTAATATTTTAGCAATATATTGTTCCTGTGGAAAGAATCATGAACTAAAGATCAGAAAACTAGGTTTAAATTCTTGCTTTGACATTTATTATTTCTGTGACCTTAAGCAAGTCAATTCATATCTTTGATCTGCTTTAGCTTTGTGTGTAATCTAAAAAAATGGGAATAAAATATCAATAGCTTAATGTCGACCTGAAGGTCAAATAAGATTTAGAAAAATGTACTCCAAAGCATATGGAACACATCTTTTTATATTATATATATTTTAATCATCCCTTAATTTAAGTATTGCTAAGACAATTGCATAGTTGAAGAGATTCTCAGGCTACTGGAGTTAATGTTCAGAAAGAAAGAGGTGTCATTTTGTGTGTGTATGTGTGCATGTGATTTTTTCCTACCCTTTTCAATCACAGTTAGCTCTACTGGTGTTGATTATATGCCCTCCCTCATCATATATGAAGTGTTCTGTATATAAATAACATGAAACCGTGCTAGTCTTTAGCCTGCATACCTCACTACACTCATGGGATGTGCTTAACTTTATGCTACCCATGAAAGTTTCTTTTTATTGTCATAGACTCTCATTTTACTCTACCTACAGTACCCTTGGGCCCGAGGGTGTTAGATGCCCCAGTATAGGAGAATGCCAAAAAGGGAAGCCGAAAGTGTGTGTGTGGGGGGGGGGGGGAAACCCCCAAAAGAGGCAGGGGAGGGGGCAGGGAATAAGGAATTTCCAAAAGGGAGATCTGGAAAGGGGGGAAACATTTGAAATGTAAATAAAGTATCAAAATTAAAATTAAAATTAAAAAAATAAAATAAAATCAGTTTCTTTCACATAAAAAATATGTTTTCATTTATTTCCGCTGTGACATTTTAATCCTATTATAACCAATGAAATGATAATCTCTTCATTGTTTATCAATGGATTCTAAGCAAGACAGATATTATTTAATGAATTGAGAAAGTGAAAGGTGAACATGGAGGTGAATCGGAGGAGATTCTGGGCAGAGATCACACATGATCTTGCAATATAAGAGAAATGTGATCTAGGAATTCCCAAGTGCAGTTTAAAAAGATGAGGTATGGAAAAGATAGGAGAAAATAAAGAATTCAGAATGCTCCAAGAAAATGTCAGATTCGATACCTGGAAAGGTAAAGCAGACATGAAGAAAATTCCTTAATTAAACAACAAAAGGAGTTTCTTTGTTTACAATCATTATGTATGTATGTATGTATGCATATGTATGTATCTATGAATGATGGATATATGTGTTTGCATGTATGTATGTCTATATGAGT